>VDFB02126628.1:12928-34688 GCA_007258455.2 Sequoia sempervirens | reverse complement strand
GAATAAATGTAACAAATGAGGGCTTGAAACAAACGTAATTGTTTTTATGTAAAAATGGGGAAATAGGTTATTTATTTTCCATTTAAGGGGAGATTACATGATTTTGTAAATATTATGGTTTTCAACCATAATAATCCTATGTAATGGTATAAAAAGGGGGTGTATTGGGTTTAGAGATCATCCAATTCTTCTCGAGTCAATTCTTCACAAGCCTTTCTTCTACAAGCCAAGTAATCTCAGGAGGAGATTTTCAAAACTTGGCAAGACTTTGCATAGTCTTTGTAAAAGCTTTGTTGTTGATTAGGTCTAGTTGGAAAACGTTTAGCCAAGTGTCCAAACTTATCACATCTAAAGTATTTGAATCTTGACATGTCTCTCTTCTTCTTGAAGGGAGGTGCATCATCATTTCCTTTCTCTCGATTCCTCTTGAAGAAACCCTTCCTTCCATCTTTTCCTTTCTTCTTTGAAGTATGGGAGGTGAGAACATGAATGTCTTCATTCTTTGAACTTTGACCAACTCCTCTTGCCACCAATCTTGATTCTTCTTGAATGCAATCAGATCTTAGGCAATCAAACTTAGGCAATTTCGATCTTGCACTGATTCTCTGAATGAAGGATTCCCAAGACAAAGGTAGACCATTGAGGGCGAGCATGGTCAAGTCTTTCTCATCAACCATATCCCCTACTGTTGAGAGTTGATCTCTCAAATCTGAAATCCTCATAAAGTATGCAATCACTGATTCACCTTTCGTCATCTTCACATGATGTAATTGATGCTTTAGTGCAAGTGCTCGGCTAGTATTGTTGATTTCGTACATCTCTTCCAAGGTTTTGAACATATCTCTCGCTGTCTTCAACTTAGAGATGATAGGAACAATATGATCCTTGACGGAATCAACCAATATCTTCATTGCTTTAATATCTTTTTTCACCCACTGCAACTTCTCTTCTTCCTCCTCAGGTTCAGGAACACTAGACTCCACAAACTCACCCAAGTCATTTTCATGCAAGGTAAGCATGATCCTAAATCTCCATGATGTGAAGTTTGATGCTCCCTCGAGTCTATCATCAATCTTCAAACCGTTCACCATCTTCACTAATGTAGAAAATGGAACAAGTAGGGTATGTTGATTAGCAATAATCTGATCACGATCCTCTCAAACCCACTCTGATACCATGTAAATTTTAAGATTAGATTATATGCACATAAAGTTAATTCAAAATCAGACACAGTACATAGCAGATACCCTGGGAAAACCCTCCTCTTGAGGGAGAAAAACCCAACCAATAATATCTCTTATATTATTGAATCTCAATATGAAAAACTCCTTTACAATAGAGGCCAATGATAAGCCCAAGAGAATTCACAATAATCACTTCAAACTTAGATACAAAAGATGTAATTCACTTATCAGAACTCAGCCTTCAATGAAAACAATTTGTTGTTACAAAATTTGCAATTTATATATCTTCTAACTCACACTTATGAATGATCAAACTGAATGCCAATGGATTACAACTGAAGGTGTATATATACCAAGTAATAGGGAGAGATGTACCCTTTCAAAATAACAAGTTGGCCTCAATAAAAAAATATGTCTTTTATTAAACAATAAGTCGGCCACCTCAAGAAAACGTTTCTCTTTGAAATTCGCACCATTTGGACAAGGTCGGCTATGTAAGAAAAATCGTGTCTCTTCATAAATAATTGTTTGCTTAAAAAAAAAAATGTCTCTTATAAAATCATGCCTCTTGATTCATCATAAATTAAATAGCTTAGAGCTATCATTTAATTTATTCACCAAAGATCACTAAAGTATTACTCTGAACGCTCTAAGTAACATTAACAAACCAATCCACAAACAAGACCCTGTTCAATGAAGCTCAAGGCTTAGTACTGAATCTGAATGATTTGTAGAACGAGTCATGTTTATCCATTTAGGGTTTTCCAAAGCCCAATCTTCTATGACCAAATCTCTTCTTTTATGGCCAATCTTATGCACTTTCGATTCTGTGGGAGTTTTCTACTTAAAAGGAATAGGTCGAGCTAAGTTTCTATAGATTTGGTGTAGTATTAGAGAAGAAAAGGCCATAAATTTCTATTACATCAAGAGTTGGAAGGAGGCAATGTGGTGACTCTTTTTCTTGGTAAACATACTTTTCTATATGGAAATGCAGATTTTGATATTGGATTTTTGACTGTTATGTAGAATGGTTGTTGAGGAAGGAGTTTGTAGTTTCCATGGTGTCTGAATCAGAGGAGCAATGGTTTCCCTCAGTAGGGAACTACATTGCATTTGAGTGGGGCATGAAAGAGGGGCTTTGCAAAATCCTATTGGCTTTGATGGATTTTGGACACAAATTAGAAAATAAATAGCATTGTTTTTTTAGACATTGGTGTGACTTGTATTTTGAGGCCAATATGTGTAAGGATTTTTATGCTTTGGGGATAATCAAATCTTTTGGTGCTTTCATAAGGCCTGATTGGGAATCCTACAATTTTCTATCATGTGTTGCTATAATTTTATTTGGTTAAAAACTTAAATGAAGCAAGGAATGAGAGAAAAAGGTTGGTAACAGTAAGATAGATAGGTTAAAGGATCTTTTTATTTTCATTTCTTGAGAAGTATTCATGGTGAGACTGGAATTCAACGAATTGTGATATATTATGGGGAAAACAAGTTTCAATTTATCACCTTCCCTTCATGAAAGAATGTCAAAGATGTGGCACAACTACATAAACATTGGTTTACACCTTTGCCTTCCCAAAATTTTGATGTTTGTGTTGAAGGAAAAAGAAGCATCTCAAACAAGGATTGATAAACAATTATTGTAATCTTATTTTGAAATTAAATAATACATTGATTCTTGGTGGAGTTTTTTCTTGAAAGGGTTTCTCCATGGTATATGTTGTGTAACTTCTATCTTTTGTTCTTATTCTTCTACAATATTTTATCTACTTCTACAAATGGTAAAATGAATCCAAACAGATAATCATCCACAAAGAATACTTAAATAGATCAACAATCTCATAGTTTTACAAAAACTAGCATTCAACTAAAACTAACTACATGCAATTGAAGATAACTGAATTGAATTGAATTGAACTGATATTGAACTAAACTGATCTGAACTAAACTAAACTAAATTCCATGCATGTAAACATCAATCCCTAACTTCTAGGATATTTACATGTTCATTACTGAAGTGTTATCATTTTCTCCAAATAGTTAACTTAATTTGAGGTGGGTTCCACCTTCCATGTGGGCACCCCATGTGCTCCTATTATTTAGGAACTCATTTTGGATTCCCTCACATGTTCCTATCATTTAGAATTAATTACAAATGTCAATTAACATCTTCATTTCATTCAAATTTAATATCTTTCTAATCCTAGTGTTGGGGAACACTTTCCAAGGACTTAGGAGATATATGAAATAATGTTTAGGATTGAAATTAAATGGAATCCTATTTCCAGCATTCTCCCACTTGAAACTATTCATTGCAATTATGCTAAAAAAGGAATCACTATTATAAATCAAGTACAAGACTCAAGGCCAATGGCCTTCCTACACCATGGGAACTTATCTAGAGGAATTGGTTTTGTAAGATAATCTGCAACATTAACCAAAGTGTCAAATTTCTAAATTAATACCTTTCCACTCTCAACCATTTCTCACACAAAATGATACTGAACATCAAAATTCTTAGTATGAGCATGATACATAGGATTTTTGGCTAAACAAATAGCAATCTGACTATCACATTCAAGTCTAATTTACTTACAATTAAAACCAATACCTTTCCCAAGTCTCTGTAACCAAAATACCTCTTTAGAGGCATGTGTAGCAGCCATGTACTGTGCTTCTGAGGTGGAAAAAGCAACCGTGGGCTGCCTCTTACTCATCCAACTAACCGCAACTCCAAACAAAGTAAACACATAGCCACTTGTCAACCTTTGACTGTTCAAGTCTCCTACCCAATCTAAATCAACAAAACATTGTATGTCCAATGATCTATGTGTAATATCAATGTCATTAGCACCATGATAAACCAAATAGTAATCAGAAGTACCTCGTAAATATCCAAACACCCTCTTAACATAAGTCCAATTTTCTTTACCATGGTTAGACATAAACCTACTTAGAACTTTGATTGCTTGGGCTATATCTAGTCTCGTACAAACTATTGCATACACTAAACTACCAATTGCACTAGCATGTGGAATTTGAAAGATTTCCTAATAATCAAAATCATATTTAGGACTCATGTCTAAAATTAGCTTTGTGCCAACTGGTAAAGGAATATTAGTTGGTTTACTCTCTTGCATGTTAAATTGTTTCAAAATAGTATCAACATAATTGCTCTGACTTAAGCAAAGCTTTTTGTTACCTCTATCTCTGTTGATCTCCATACCAATGATATATTTTGCAACCCCTAGATCTTTCACCTCAAATGTGCTAGAGAGTTGTGCTTTCAATTCTTTGATCATTACCTTGTTGTTACCAATAAACATGTCATCAACATACAAGATAATAATTAACAGTTGATCATCAATAACTTTTATGTAAAAATAATGATCTTCCTTACTCCTAACATAACTAATTTTTAATGCAAAAGCATCAAACTTCTGGTACCACATTGTTGGTGGTTGTTTCAATCCATATAAAGATCTATTTAACCTACAAACCAATTCTTCTTTTCCTTTTACAACAAAATCGTCAGGTTGCTTCATATAAATCTCCTCATCAAGATTCCCATGCAAAAAAGTAGTTTTCACATCCATTTGCTCTATCTCAAAATTATAAGCAGTGGCAATAGATAAAAAGAATATAATAGAAGTTAATTTAGCAACAAGAGAGTAAATTTCATTAAAGTCAACTCCCTCTCTCCGGGAGTAGCCCTTGGCTACTAATCTAGCCTTGTACCTTTGGAGATTACCATTTGCTCCAATTTCTTTTTTAAAGATCCATTTACAACCAATGGACTTTATTCCTTTGGTAAAGCTCTCAAGATCCCATGTGTCACAAGTTTCTAAGGATTCCATTTCCTCATGCATAGCTTGTGACCAAATCTTGTTCTCATTTGAAGACAAAGCTTCCCTGAAAGAACTAGGTTCATCATTAGTACTCATTAAAGAAAATATACAATGGAAATTAGGTGGGCTATCCTATCAACAAGATTATGTTGTCTTGTGGATCTTCTCAAAGGGGTTTCTACTTGTTCCTCAATATGCTCATCTTAAGCATCTATCTCAAAAGAACTCTATGAACTCTCCTCATCCATTCCATCCAATTGTTTTTCAACATTTCTTGCTTCTCATTATTTATCTCAAAATGCATTGTTCAAGAAGAATCCTTCTCCTTTGGTTGTTATTCTCCTAAATAAGCTCTAAATTCCATGAAAATCGCATCTCTAGATAAAGTAATTTTTTGAGTTAGAGGATTCCAAAGCTTGTAACCTTTTAAATTTTCACAATAACCTATGAATATGCATTTTTGTGATTTTTGATCCAACTTAGATCACTTTTCATTAGGCACATGAACAAAAGCCTCACAACCAAAGATCCTTAAATGTGCAACACTGGAATTCCTACCTAGCCACATTTCATAAGGAGTTTTATCTTTAATGGATGAACTAGGGGGTCTATTGATTAAATAACAAGAAGTACTTACAACTTCAGCCCAAAGGGACCAATCTAGCTTAACACTACTTAACATACTCCTATCTCTTTCCATTAAGGTTTGGTTCATCCTTTCTGCTACTCCATTTTGTTGAGGTGTATATGGAGTAGTTTTCTATCTCACAATTCCTGCATGCTTACAACAATCATCAAATTCCCTAGAACAATATTCACCACCATTATCTGATCTCAACACTTTTATCTTATGATCTGACTATTTCTCAACCAAATCTTTACATTCCTTAAACTTATTAAACACATCAAATTTGTTGTGCACAAAATAGATCCAAGTGTATCTTGAGACATCATCAATAAATGTAACATAATATCTAGATTTTCCAATAGAGTTAATATCCACAGGGCCCATTACATCTGAATGAATAATCTCTAATAATCTTTTAGCTTTATTTGTTCCACTAGGAAATGAAGATCTAGATTGCTTTTCAAACACATAATGCTCACAAAAATCATTTTTTTCCAATATTATAATTAGGAATATCATCAACCAATTTCTTATTATGAATGGTCCTAAGACCTTTTTCACCAATGTGGCCCAATCTATGGTGCCACTTGACATACATGTATTTTTAGCTTCAGTTACATTGGCTAAATTATTTACATTGGAGGTATTCAACTTAAACAAAGTCCCAATCTAGGATCCTTTAGCAACCACCATATTCCCTTTTACCAATTTGCAACCACCTTTGTCAAATGTCACATGCATTCTAGAATCATTGAACTTAGAGATAGAAAGTAGATTTCTAGCAAGCCCTAGAATATGTAAAACATCGTTAAGGGTCTTAACCCTACCATCACTGAAACACAACTTTACCTCTCCTTTTCCAATAACCTTTGTTGTGTTATTATCTCCAAAGAAGGCATTCCCTTTGTCATATGCAGTATACTTAGTGAACCACTCCTTGTTAGAAGTCATATGATAGGAGCAACCTGAATCAGTAAGCCAAGAGTTATCAACAACATTATTAGAAGAAATGACTAATGCATCATTACTATCATCCACAGATTTCTCTATAGAAGCATCAAACCTCTTTTTCTTGCTCTTACAATCCTTCTTTATATGTCTAGGTTTTCCACAATTCTAGCACTTTACCTTACTCTTACCAAGGGTTTTAGACCGTCCTTTGGACTTAACCTTTCCTTTCTTATCAGCCTTAGATTCCTTTTCCTTAGGCTACCTCTTACAAACAAGGCATCTTGGGAGCTAGTTTTAGACTTCCTCCTCATCTCCTCTGATAGGAGAGTAAGAATTATATTGTCCATCTTTGGATCTGCATCGCTACCACTGATAGCAACAATTAGATTTTCCCAAGACTTTGGTAAAGAACAAAGTAACAAAATGCATTTATCTTCATCTTCTAGCTTTACATCAACATATGCTAACTAACTTAGAATCAAATTAAAAGCATTTAAATGATTTGCAACATAATCACCATCTTTCATTTTTAAAGAATACAACTGTCTTTTCAAATACAACTTATTAGTAAGACTTTTGGTTTGATAGATATCACCTATTCTCTTCCACAATTTATATGTAGTAGTTTATTCTGAAACATTCAAGAGAACATCATCAATAAGAAATAATCTTTTGGTCCCTCTTTCCTTCTTATCAACCTTGGCCCAATCTCATTTGACATCGTTGTAGGTGACTTTGTCTCATTACCAACAACTAACCATTGATCTCTTTCTTCAAGGAGATCCTCCGTTTTTAGTTTCCACATTTCATAATTAGATTCATTGAATCTTTCAATATCTAAACAAGAATTATAACTCATTGTAACAAAATTATTTTCCAAAATCAGCAATAACAATAATAGTAAAAGCTCCCACTTCATCCAAAAAACCTTCAATCTTTTAAGAGAAAGGTGTCCCAAACTCTACCCAACCTCAGCTATGATACCAAATGTTGAAAATTGAGGTAATCATTTAGCTTAATACTTTGTAAAACTATAAGATTGTTGATCTAATTAAGTATTCTTTGTGGATGATTATCTGTTTAGATTCATTTTACCATTTGTAGTAGACAAAAGATTGTAGAAGAATAAGACCACAAGATAGAAGTTACACAACATATATTGTGGAGAAACCCTTTTAGGAAAAAACTCCACCAAGAATCAATGTATTATTTAATCTCAAAATAAGATTACAATAATTCTAAATATCAATCCTTGCTTGAGATGCTTTCTTTTTCCTTCAACAAATCTTCTTCACAACCTGTAATAAAATCTGATAAACTGTCTTCAATCTGCTGCAATTAATAGGCAATAATGAGCCTTGTAAACTCCAAAGAGTTTACAATTACAAAGCACAAAGCTTATCTCACAAAACCTACTCCTATTCTTTGCAAGTAGAGTTCTCCCATGAAGAACAATGCCAAATGAAGTCCTTCATCAATTTGGGCGTCCCAAACTGAAGTCATAACTCAATGTTGATTCTAAAGATATCTTGTAAGCTTCTCCTCAAAATTGATGCCCAAGAATGGTCCCACTTAACTTAGCCTTATAAAGTATCTTATCATGCAAAAGTGTTTACTCCAAGATGCCAACTTGGGCACCCAAGGCGGGTCCATGTCACTCTCTATTAACTGAAACATATCTCTCCATCAATTCATGCAAATAGGATGCATGATTGATCATCCCCACTTAACTGAATGTATCACCTATTATTTGTCATGCAACTCAAGTCATTAGTCATGCATTCTAGGTCAACTGAAGTTAACTAGCATTCAACTGAAACTAACTACATGCAACTAAAGATTTAATTGAACCATAACTAAACTGAACTGAACTGAGCTAAGTTGATACTGAATTAAACTAAACTAAACTAAACTAAACTCCATGCATGTAAACATCAATCCCTAACTTCTAGGATCTTTACATGCATTACTGAAATGTTTTCATTTTCTCCAAATAGTTAACTTAACTCAAGGTGGATTCCACCTTCCATGTGGGTGCCCCATGTGCTCCTATTATTTAGGAACTCATCTTAGACACCCTCACATGTTCCTATCATTTAGAATTAATTACAAAGTTTAATTAACATGTTCATTTCATCAAATTTATTCTCTTTCTAATCCTAGTGTTGGGGAACACTTTCCAAGGACTTAGGAAATACATGAAATAATGTTTAGGATTGCAATTAAATGGTATCCTATTTCCAAAAATTTGATGACCCAGTGGTATGGAACAAGGAAAGAGTAATTATACTTGATGGAGTCCTTAATCACATATCTCTCTTCATTCTCACTTATGGATATATGTCTTATAATATTCGAGTAAATTATTCTATTTTTTGTTGGTGAATTGATGGAATATATTGGGGCCCTCACCCACAATAGAAAAGAGAGGAACAATTCTTTATGCCATGTGCCACCTTGGTATTCCCAAGAGAAGGAGTTAGAAATACTCTATACAACAAATTTTTCCTTGTTTATGCCTTCACTATCCCTTCTTATTATCTACATTTAAATGATATTTTGAGCTTGGTAGAGATATGAGTGGAAGAGAGTTAGATTTTTTTAAAACTATTAGGTTGAAGAAAGGTATGATATGTGATGGTAGTATCACAAAATACCCTTATGGGGATTCTATAATAGTACTCATAAACAGAGGATTGGTAGTGTGACATTTGTATGCAACTAAGGTAATAAGAGATTATGGAGATATTTTAGCATACTTGTCTATGCAGATTACTTGATGTTGAAATGGATTCTAAAGGGCCCAATTGAGGATCCCATTTTTTGTGCATAGCGTTGATGACTTTTGTGGTGCTAAGATTTTTTTCCTAGTTGTGGCATATGTTTAAATCTTTCACTTATACATATGACATCAACCTTATAAGTATTAATACCCAACACAGGAGAAATTTTCACATTTTTCTTTTGGGGAACTAGGATCCCTACCTGTAGTTATCACTAGCAAAAATACTTATAGCTTGATACCAGATAAGTGGAATTTATTTTTTCATTTATACTCCCAGAATCTACTTGATGTCATTCCATATAGCCTGATACCAGATAATATTACTTGAAAAAACATATGGTCATATATGATAACTAGGACCCATCAAAAACTTAACTTCATTAAAGAATTTAGCTAAAGTTACTACCCTAATCTACATAAACCTAGCAAATTATAAAAATAACAGAGTGGTTGTTGTTCATGCTTCTGTTCAAAGTCCAAATAAGCATCAACCAATTGATATTCCTTTCCAAGTGTTTTTTCCTGTTTCCAATACAACTTCCTTATATGACTATAGTTATGACTTGTCTAGATTGGCTAGCTAGTACTGATCCATCTTAAAATGGATATGATGTGTGCTAAAAGACATCCAAAAGTCTGAAGATAGATATTCATAGTACTTTGAGATGAACCATGAATACTTGAGAGAAAACATAGAATTTGATATAATACTTGTAAATTATGGCAAAGCCAATAACTTGGCCAATGTTATTTTGGAAAATTCACTAATTTAGCTACTTAAATTGATCAATCAGTTTCTAGATATGATTTTCTGGATATCTGAATGTTGTCCTACATCTCAAACATGTCATTAGGGAATGAACTTGGCAAGGAATCAAAAATCATTGGTAGGTTTATACAGTTTATGTATAAAACTATAAATAAGTTTTTTTTTTTTAATTTGATATAAAAGTTAGCTAACTTGCCATGAAGACAAAATGCATTGAACTAAACCTCAATTCATTTCAAAATATTAAAAAATTGGACAAACAATAAGGCCACTCCAAATTAAACATATTGAGTAAACGCCAGTTAAGAAGTAATAAATTTAGAAAAAATGATTATTATGTTGATTTTTCAAAAAGCCAAGTTAATAAGTACCACTTTGTATTAATAGTATGTATATAATACATAAAACCTTAGCCAGTCATTTTTTGAAAATGTTCAGAATTGGTAAAAAGTTTTTTAGAGTTGAATTTCCAAATATCTGTGGAGAACTCAGGGGCAATTGGTAAGTTACACACATGACAATGAGAGCTAAAGAGCTCGATTACAAACAATACTATATAGGGGCTGCTGCTCCAAAATTCTTTTTCAAGCATTTAATCTTTGTACTATCCACCTCAAAATTCTTTTTCAGGCATTTAATTTTTGTCCATTGGAATTATTCAATTCAGCTGGAAACACAAATTTATGTATAAAATACTAGCCACTCAAGGACTTTATTTAAAAGCCTTTATAAATGAGATCTGTTGCTAAATTTTGTTATTCTCAAAAAATATAGGCAAAAATTCAACTTTCTCCATTTACTTTTATATATAAATATTATGCATTCAATTCATTTGCAAAATGCAAAATCCATTATATTCTATACTTTAAAATTCTCACTGCTATACCAGATTTATCTCTCTTGTACCTTCCACAAATCTTCGGTGTACCCATACACGAAGATACGATTGCTAGTAATCTACTCTGATTCAATATATTAAAAATATATATATATATTGTTCATACGATTTTATTCTATCTAACCAAACAAACTATTACCCATGCGACCTTATTCTATCCCCCTTATCAAAAGTGGTCTACATGATGCCAAAAATAGTGATGAATAATGTGCATGGAAGCTACCAACTGCAAAGAAGTTAAACTTTTTTTTGGGTCAAATTTCTTTGATATTATTTCAGAAGTGTTTTGTTGAGAATTGAAATCGATACTTATCCGATCACTATCACCAGATCTTATGCCTTTAAAGAAGTCAGCAAACGCAGATCTGCTGCCACGTGGTCCATAAGGAGAAAAGTGTCCTTACGTGGACGACCCTGCTATGTCGCAGATACCGCCGAAATTTCGGTAGTCTGTGAGTGGACGTATATGGTTATTACATATATTTTATAGAGTTGCGTATACTAGCTAAGTTTGAATACTGAGGTAAAGGGCATTTAAAGGGTTTGACATTTTTTAATAATATTTTATTCATTTTAGATATATATTATATCTTATGTATAATATTCTACTTATTTAATAATTTTATGTAGAATAGTTAAGATATTTAACTATTTTCATTTAAGTAATTTATATATTTTGATTTGAAACGTATAAGTGTTATTATTATCTTATCAATATTTTATTGGTGATAGTTATGTGTCACTTCTATTTGATCAAAAGTACATTTATTTTAATCAAATGAGGTCAATTCAACTCTTGATTGAAAGTGAGAGAATTAACTCATACCTCTTGGACTTGTCATCTCCTTAATGCATGCATCCAAAAGGTTTATATATTTGTATGTTCTCTTTATAACTTGTCTCAAAATATTGAATATAGAATAGTATTATTCTAGTAATCTAGATTTGTGATTAGTTTGTAGGTATTTTAGTCTTGGTTAGACTTTTTTTAAATTTTAATATAATATTAAAGTCGTGATGTCATAAAGTTAGTCCATTTCTAAGATTAAAGATCACATTTCCTCTTGAAAAGTTGAATATGATTATCTCTTATATCAAACAGTTATCTAAAGAAATAGGAAATTTTGATAGAAATACAAGATTTAAAAAACAATTCATGACTTTTTTTTTTGTGGGTACCATTAGACAATCTTTTGAGTAAATATAAGCTTACCATTGAGCTCACAACATTTGAAAAGGCCAATTTGACCTTTTGAAGCATCCAAATTGAACACTAGAGGTCATAATTACACACATTTGAAGTTGGAAGGTGTATGCCATATCCAATATGTGTTTGATCTTTTGGAGCATTTGAGGTTGAAACTAATCCTAACATTATATTAAAAAAGGCCCAAAACCCCATAGATTAAATTTGTCAATATTTTTTTAGCTTCCTAATCATATAGTTGAAATCTATAAAATATGCATTTGTGTGTAGTATTATAAATGCAAGATAACACCTACACACTATCAATGAGTTCTATAACTATGACAACTCATAGCTCTACCACCATTTGCAACCCTAGGTCACCAACCACAACCAAACACATATGCTCTATCACCACCGATTGCGCCTCCACCTCCAAACCTATAGAATTGAACAAACATTCTTCTTAGAACAACTATTTCCCCAAATGGAAAATTTGTGCCTATGAATAGTCATTTCAATTTAGAATTGAGCATTTAAGTACATTGATAATCAAAGTATTATGATAATGGTTTTGGTATATTCTAGCATTAGGGAATTTTTTTGGAGCATCTCAGAATAATGTGTTGATGTCAACATGAGATCATCAATTTTTTCCTCTAATCATGGTGTAAATGGTTCCTAATTTTGTTGTTTGTATTTTCTAGAAATTATATATTCTCACAAATGATGCTAATTAGTTCTCATATTGAGATTTGTAGACACATAATTTTGCTCATACCCAACTACAAAATTTACACTATCCTAACCAATTTAATGAATAATTAATATTGATTTAATAAATTTATCTTTTAATTTTATCCCTCGCTTTTAATGAAATAAATTTATATTTATTTAATTTAGTTTAAACTTTATCATCCAAATCGTCCAACTAAATCACTTAATTAATTGATATAAGCTAATTAATCTCCATTAAGTATAATGCATTTTTATCATGAAAAGTAAAAATCATAAAGCAAGTTAAATAATCACTAGTTTTACATTTGTGAATCTCTTCTCTCTAAATCTTCCTTATTAACTTATGGAAGTCTACCCTTATGATTTTTTCCCTCCAAAAATTGGAGGGGTATATTACATAAATAATAAAAAACCCTTCAATTAGTAATGAAAATTATACCAACAAATAGAATTAAATTTTCAAAATTAAGGAACAATCTATTTCAGAAAGATCAATATTTTGTTATAATATTACTTAAAAGTGATATTACTAATTTATGAATTTATTATGAATTTATGATATGTATATTTTGATTTGAAACATACAAGTGTTATTACTATCTTATCATTTTTTATTGGTGATAGTTATGTGTCACTTCTATTTGATCAAAAGTACATTTATTTTAATTAAATTAAGTCAATTCAACTTTTGATTGAGAGTGAGAGAATTAACTCATATCTCTTGGACTTGTCATCTCCTTGATGCATGTATCCAAGAGGTTTATATATTTGTATGTTCTTTTTATAACTTGTCTCAAAATATTGAATATAGAATAGTCTTATTCTAGTAATCTAGATTTGTGATTAGTTTGTAGGTATTTTAGTCTTGATTGGAATTCTTAAAATTTTAATATAATATTAGAGTCATGATATCCTAAAAGTTAGTCCATTTGTAAGATTAAAGATCATATTTCCTCTTGAAAAGTTGAATATGATCATCTCTATATCAAATGACTATCTAAAAAATTAGAATTTTTTATATATAAATACAAGATGACTTTGTTTTTGTGGGTAATGTTAGCAATCTTTTGAGTAAATATAAGCTTACCATTGAGCTCACAACATTTGAAAATGCCAATTTTACCTTTTGAAGCATCCAAATTGAGCACTAGAGGTCATAATTACACACATTTGAAGTTGGAAGGTGTATGCCATATCCAATATGTGTTTGATCTTTTGGAGCATTTTAGGTTGAAACTAACCCTCACATTATATTAAAAAAGGCCCAAAACCCCATAGATTAACTTTGTCAATATTTGTTTAGCTTCTTAATCATATAGTTGTAATTTATAAAATATGTATTTGTGTGTAGTATTATAAATGCAAGATAACACCTACACACTATCATTGAGTTCTATAACTATGTCAACTCATAGCTCTACCACCACCAACCACAACCAAAAACACATATGCTCTATCACCACCGATTGTGCCTCCACCTCCAACCTATACAATTCAACAAACATTCTTCTTAGAACAACTATTTCCCCAAATGGAAAATTTGTGCCTATGAATAGTCATTTCAATATAGAATTGAGCATTTAAGTACATTGATAGTCAAGGTATTCTGATAATGGTTTTGGTATATTCTAGCATTAGGGAATGTTTTGGGAGCATCTCAAGAATAATATGTGTTGATGTCAACATGAGATCATCAATTTTTTCCTCTAATCATGGTGTAAATGGTTCCTAATTTTGTTGTTTGTATTTTCTAGAAATTACATATTCTCATAAATGATGCTAATTAGTTCTCATATTGAGATTTGTAGACACATAATTTTTGCTCATACCCAACCACAAAATTTACCCTATCCTAACCAATTTAATAAATAATTAATATTGATTTAATTAATTTATCTTTTAATTTTATCCCTACCTTTTAATTAAATAAATTTATATTTATTTAATTTAGTTTAAACCTTATCATCCAAATGTCCAACTAAATCACTTAATTAATTGATATAAGATAATTAATCCCATTAAGTATAATACATTTTATCACAAAAATCATAATGCAAGTTAAAATAATCACTAATTTTACATTTGTGAATCTCTTCTCTCTAAATCTTCCTTATCAACTTATGGCAATCTACCCTTTTGATTTTTTCCCTCAAAAACTTGGAAGGGTATATTACATAAATAATAATAAAAAGCTCTTGAATTAGTAATAAAAATTATACCAACAAATAGAATTAAATTTTCAAAATTAAGGAACAATCTATTTCAAAAAGATCAATATTTTGTTATAATATTACTTAAAAGTGATAAAATGTTATAATGGATACATCATAGGGGATAATAAACATAATATTCATGGATAGGAAACTTGAGATAAAGAGATTGAATGTATGCACTCTAGTAGCATGCATTTTCCTCATATCCAAGATAACATTTATTGTCATATAAAATCATGCATTTTACATCACATCTACAAAAAATATTTCTTAAAAACTATAAGGAAATATATCATGATTATTTTTTTCCTTAGTATTTTTCTACATCAATGGAATGACCACCTAGTCCAAGTACAATCACATATAGCTTGATTTGTTACTCATTTGATGCATACCACACTAAATAGTGAGCTTGAATACTATGCACATATTTTGGCAAAGTTAGCTAATGATTTTTTTCCATTGAGTTGTTTAGTCATGTAATATTGAATATATTCTTGATGTTTGAACTTCTTATATAAGGAAGGGTGTTCTTCATCCACAAGGTTGCTTGCAGGAGCCACTTCGTCATCTAATCCTGGGTGATAAAACATAGCAATAGATAATCTTGTCCTCTCCTTGTTTGTCACTGCTCGATGTTCTATACTCTTGTAGATTCCATTTGTCATCACCTATAATGCAATTAAAATGTTAGATAACATAATTTATAAATTATTCATAATAGAAACAACTTAATCAATTGCCAAACTTATACAATATTTACCTCTATTAGGTCACCAATGTTTACAACAAGAGCATAAGGAATGGGTTGGATAGGAATCCATTCATTGTTCTTACGAACTTGAAGGCCTTCTACTTGGTCATCTTGAAGCAAAAGTGTTATGGCACCTCCATCTGAATGAGGGCTTAACCCCAACACTAGATCAGGCCTAGGGCAAGGTGGATACAAATTCATCCTCATTGTCATCATTGGATCTTCTCCAAACTTGTCTTTGAAATAATCACTCTTTAATTTTAAGTTTTCAGCAAATAGACTCAAGATCATTTGGGCTACCCTTTCCACTTGAGTGGTATAACTTTTTAATGTATTTCTACAATCAAATATTAAAAAATCATTAGGTGGTGATTAAAAGTATTGACCAAAAACCTTATTATAAACAATTAACTTTGTGAGATTATGGTTTGATACTAAATTAGCGTAGTTCAACATAAACAAATCAAATTTTATTTTAATAAATACTACCTTAGAAAATGTAGAGGTACACAATTTCAAGAGTGCAACCCTAAAAAGAAAAGATAATTTCTTTGAAAGTTGAAGTGGCATTTCATCTATTTAAATATACTTTACTTAAACATCAAACTATTTAACTTTCAAACCTAGGTGCATCGATAGATTTTAATCCTAAATAGTAAATAAACAAGAGCTATCATATAACTATAATCCTCACCAAATGTTGCTAGAATAATTTATAGTGGCGTCAACAATTGACATGTCAATGTAAGGAAATGTGAAAAATCAAGAGAGCTACATACACAAGGAAATTTTAAGTTAATTATGGCAGAAGGAAAATTTTCTTGTAGAGTTATATTCATACAAGGTATAAACATAATCTTGTCACAATAGCTTTATGAATTGAGAAAGTACAACTATTTGAAATTTTCTAAAATAGATAATATTATATCTTTCCACAAGAAAAATCACCTTGAAATAAAATGAAGAAAATTTTCAAAGGCAAAAATATAGAAAACTATTTTAGAGAACAAGAAAAAACAGATCTTGTGAATCAAATGAAGAGAATGTTATAATCATATAAATATTGACCAAATAAAAATTATTCTAAATTTCAAAGTACAAAGAGTTACATCCAAATATTTTAATAACGAAGCAAACAAAGAGAATGTCAAAAATAATATAAACAATAGTCAAACAAAAATAATTCAAACATTCATTAGCTCATAAAGAAAGTACAAAAGTCACATCCAAATACTTAAATGCAAGCTCTATTGTTCATGCCACATTATTCTATCTATCTAATATTGTCGATGCTTATGGTGTGCCTATGCCTAGGATTGATTTGGACTGCTTTAGCAACTTGAGGTAACTAGGAGATTAAGGTGATCTAGGTGACTTGTGTGACAGAGGGAACATCATTGTCTACAAACATTTTATTTATTTATTTACTTTTAGATTGTAGGAATCAGTTAGTCCCCTATAAATTGTAGTGTGTTCGGTAAATTTTTTTCACGTAATTAGTGACATTTGTGCGACACACCTTCCCACACCACAGAGATAAAAGAGAGACTGACAAAGAAAATATCATTACCTACAAACATGATCTTTATTCTTGACCTAGTGTTTAGTGGAAAAAATAGCTCTGCAAAACAGACCAACAGAAATTATAACCCAAAAACATTTACAACAAATACAAAACTGAAAGCCGAGCAGCAGTCAATTTTGCAGAACATGGTCTTGGCCTAGTGTTATTTATTGTTTCTAGTATCCAGACAAGCAATTCACAATTATAGTATGAATTTTGGAAAGCTATGAATTTTTAGTCCGCCCTCTTTTCCTATTTGGTAAAGTAGGGAATATGTAGTGACTGAAAACATAAGAATCCTGTCAGAGGCAGGGACTAATGAAATTGACTGTAACTGGAATTCATGGTAACTGTACATAACATAAAACCACCCACTACTGCCTATCTAAATGAAGGTATGAACAAACTACCTGTAATCCGATGGTGTGGTTGGCCACACAGCTAGGTTAACAAGCTTTTTAGGCATAAGTGCCAAAGCCATCAAGTCACCCCAGTCCAACTTCTGATTTTCATCAACCACAAACATGTTACCATAGCCTTGAGCATCTCCTCCTTGCGGAGCATACCTTTGCTTCTCATCTAGGGGAAGGCTAAAGAATTCATTAGCCACTCCTCTCATGCGATCTATCAAAGAATGTGGAATTCCATGGTTCACAACCTGAGAATCACTGCACAATCAGCACAACTACAAACCCAAAATACCAGAAATCTATGTGAGTGCTAACTATATGTTCTGAAAGAATCCTATGATACCTGAAAGAAGCCCCAGTCTACACAGGCCTTAGAAAGAATGCCCATCTCCTTCTGTCTTTCATGGTTGTCAGAGGACAAGAGTAGCTTTTGCATGTCGATTACAGGGACTGTCAAGAGAGAAGGGAACTGTGTTGAAGATGGCCTCTCATCCTCTGATCTGATGTATCTCTTGGGAACGTCATTGGGTTTCTTTAGTGCAAGCTCCTGCACACTCTCCACAGCAATAAAATTGTTCTGGTATGGAGTACTGACAGATTCAGCGGAAGCCATTCCTGTGCTCATTTGCCCCCCACCAGAGCAAACCTATTAGAATTATATTGCAGGCGATGAGAAGTATAAAATGATACGCAGGACATTTATAAGATTATCATGTAGAGTTGGGGGTCAAGGGATCGACGATTGTTGCAGTAATATGACTATTTGGTAGAGGTGGGGCCCAAGGGATCGACGACCGTCGCATTGATATGATTATTAATTGGGACACTGCTGTAACCCACTTATGGGCAATAGCGGTTGCGACACGTTATTGTCCATCTCGAAAGACGCGGATCTGCTGCCACGTGTCTATAGGAACGGGTGCTGCTACAAGGAACGATCGCACTATTTCTAGTTTGGGAATGGGCATATATTTTCTAGAGCTGTTCGATGTATTTCAGGTGTGGGGTTGGTTATAGTAAAGAGGTTTGAATGCGCCGCCCACGAGTTGGACTAGGCATCCACATAACAAGATAATATTGTGTAATATTATAGGTGATAAGGGGTCCAAGGTTCTTGACTTTTTGGTTTGTTAGTATAATATTTAATTCATTTTGGATCTATTATATTTTAAATATAATATTATATTTATGTAATAAGTTTATTAAGAATAATTAAGATATTTAATTAATTTAATTTAAGAAGTTCATAATGATATGTACACATTTTGATTTTAAGTATAAAGTGTCACCACTACTTTATCAAATCTTGGTTGATAGTAGTTAGGTAATTTTATTTGGTCAAAGTCACTTGTATATCTCATCATTACAATTTGTTGAGGGGTCTTACAATTGTAGAAATTTATCTTTAGTTTTGTTGATTTTATAATTGAATGGTCTTGGGGAAGTTAACCATATCTTTTCCTCTCTCCTTTCTATTTGAGTATTAGATATAAATTGTGGTTACAACATAATGAAAATGAATGTCTTCTAAAGCAAATTGATGAATTAAATCTTTTGTAGGGTAATCACATTAGTTTGTTAGTTTTTCCTAATATAACATTAGGAGGTATTATCAAATGTTCATACTTGGATATCTTGTAAGGACATATCTTTTAGGGATGAACATAGTAGTTAGATAACATGCATAATTAAGATCTCATCTTCATCACCAATCGATCGATTTGAACCTTATGTTGCTTCATTCATGACTTTTAATGATTCTTTGCAATGTGCTCATATCAACCTTCTAGATAAGCTTTATAGGATGAGTACTAGCCTGACATTTCACGTTTCTTTTATATCTAATTGAATTGGAAGATGGCATTGAGTAGTTTCACCTTCTCTTTGATATCTATTAGAGAGTCGGGTTGTCATTTTCTTCATATTTCATGAGGTTGTACTTGAGCCATCTTGTTCTTTCTCTACCAACATCTACTTCTATAGTGATAGATTTTATAGTTATTCATAGGTCTATAGATTTGAGTTAATCATCATTCATGTTGACACCCTCTATAAGAGTTCCAAATTTTCAATTCTCTAATTACATTATGGTGACCACCAGACATTCATAGTTATTATACATAAATATTGCATGGTACCTAATTTATCTTATCAACATTGGTCACAAATTGCCATTGTGTCATGTCTCATTTTTTGATAAGTTTATTTATGTTACTTTAAATAACTAATTATAAGTGTGAACCTAGATCCTAATACCTGCAAAACACAATAAATGAACACATTAATAAGATCAAATGCAAGTTAGAATAGAGGTTCCCCATAAAATCCATTTAACCATATTCAAAATAGAAATAAAACAAGAACACAATGAAAGAGATGAAAATAAACTAAATCCTATTGAGAACATGCAAATTCTTGATCTTATGGGGGAGTTGGTGCCAATTTGATGTGGAAATTGGCCCTTTCCCAACTCCTTTGCAAGCTTTTATGATGAATGGTGATGGTGATCCACTTTCTTGAAGATTCAAGTGTGCTCCATGATGAAAAAACCTTCATAACCTAGCTATGGATTCAAAAGTATGGATGAAGATTTCTCTAAATTTGAGTATAGTAAGTTTACTCAATTGGTGGATGGATAAAATGAAGGATAAGCTCTTCATTTATAGAATGCTAAGATGGATGAATGCCAAAAATGAAGCAATGTGGGACTAACATTCAACCAATGGCAAGGTGCCACTTGTCAACATTTGATAGGATGAAGGTTGAGCACATTTTGATCCATGTGCAAGTTTGAAATTTGAATTTGATGAGATGACATGTTTAGGGGGGATGAAAGATGAGTTAAATGCCAAGTGGGAGACATGTTAGAGACAATGTAAGAGCTTTAAATGCTCTGTTGGATGGACAAGTCCTTTTGGGGGGAGATTTCAAACTTGGAGAATATTTACGTTTTATACCATTTTGAAAGTAAATAGAAATTATTAAATCAATTAAATGATTTAATTTAGTACAAAGTTACAAAATCTAGAGGATTGGAGTGATTAGGATTAGCATTAATCATGATTTGATTAATTTAAATGATGTTAGTTGACTTGACCATTTTGACTTAGATTTTTGGGATTTAAAATAACTCAAAATGAGAGGAATGTGATTTAGACTTAGTTAAATAAATATTTTTGATTTATTTAACCAAAGGGGTATTGAATTAAATTGGAATAAAATGTTTGATTTATTTAATTTAATTAAGATGTTTTAGAGATTTAATCAAATAATATGGATTATTTAATTAAATAAGAAGATAGGAAGATGAAATGACCTAGCTAATTACACATAAACAATGATTTAATTAAATTGGGGGATTTACTTAATTAAAAGGGGAATTATGATGATTTTAATCAAATAAGGCTATTCGATTAAATGGTTAGATAGAGGGATAATTCAAGATGAAGCGATGCTAGTAAATCAGGATTGAGTGCATGTACATTTTACGTGTCTACAATAAGTTAAATAATTTTCTATGCATTTTAAATTATGTTATCAAATTGTGATTTGAGAATAATTATATATTGAGATAATCCTATTTCACTCATGATATGTAGAAAGAGAATATCAAATTTGATAATGATTAAAAGAAATAAATATAATTACTTATCTTCATGATTCTTTTTTACTAAAATGTTCATATTATGTTATGGATGTTATGGTTAATAGACTAACTACCTTATTGGTTAAATGAGGTGGATGCAAGAAACTAGTTCCCCCTCTTGGACAAGGAGGGAGAGCATCATTGGAGAAAGGGAAGCAGATCAGGGACAATGGGCAAGAC
>VDFB02126628.1:0-10485 GCA_007258455.2 Sequoia sempervirens | reverse complement strand
TGTAGATTCCATTTGTCATCACCTATAATGCAATTAAAATGTTAGATAACATAATTTATAAATTATTCATAATAGAAACAACTTAATCAATCGCCAAACTTATACAATATTTACCTCTATTAGGTCACCAATGTTTACAACAAGAGCATAAGGAATGGGTTGAATAGGAATCCATTCATTGTTCTTACGAACTTGAAGGCCTTCTACTTGGTCATCTTGAAGCAAAAGTGTTATGGCACCTCCATCTGAATGAGGGCTTAACCCCAACACTAGATCAGGCCTAGGGCAAGGTGGATACAAATTCATCCTCATTGTCATCATTGGATCTTCTCCAAACTTGTCTTTGAAATAATCACTCTTTAATTTTAAGTTTTCAGCAAATAGACTCAAGATCATTTGGGCTGCCCTTTCCACCTGAGTGGTATAACTTTTTAATGTATTTCTACAATCAAATATTAAAAAATCATTAGGTGGTGATTAAAAGTATCAACCAAAAACCTTATTATAAACAATTAACTTTGTGAGATTATGGTTTGATACTAAATTAGTGTAGTTCAACATAAACAAATCAAATTTTATTTTAATAAATACTACCTTAGAAAATGTAGAGGTACACAATTTCAAGAGTGCAACCCTAAAAAGAAAAGATAATTTCTTTGAAAGTTGAAGTGGCATTTCATCTATTTAAATATACTTTACTTAAACATCAAACTATTTAACTTTCAAACCTAGGTGCATCGATAGATTTTAATCCTAAATAGTAAATAAACAAGAGCTATCATATAACTATAATCCTCACCAAATGTTGCTAGAATAATTTATAGTGGCATCAACAATTGACATGCCAATGTAAGGAAATGTGAAAAATCAAGAGAGCTACATACACAAGGAAATTTTAAGTTAATTATGGCAGAAGGAAAATTTTCTTGTAGAGTTATATTCATACAAGGTATAAACATAATCTTGTCACAATAGCTTTATGAATTGAGAAAGTACAACTATTTGAAATTTTCTAAAATAGATAATATTATATCTTTCCACAAGAAAAATCACCTTGAAAAATCACCTTGAAATAAAATGAAGAAAATTTTCAAAGACAAAAATATAGAAAACTATTTTAGAGAGAACAAGAAAAAACAGATCTTGTGAATCAAATGAAGAGAATGTTATAATCATATAAATATTGACCAAATAAAAATTATTCTAAATTTCAAAGTACAAAAAGTCACATCCAAATATTTTAATAACGAAGCAAATAAAGAGAATGTCAAAAATAATATAAACAATAGTCAAACAAAAATAATTCAAACATTCATTAGCTCATAAAGAAAGTACAAAAGTCACATCCAAATACTTAAATGCAAGCTCTATTGTTCATGCCACATTATTCTATCTATCTAAGATTGTCGATGCTCATGGTGTGCCTATGCCTAGGATTGATTTGGACTGCTTTAGCAACTTGAGGTAGCTAGGCGATTAAGGTGATCTAGGTGACTTGTGTGACAGAGGGAACATCATTGTCTACAAACATTTTATTTATTTATTTATTTTTAGACTATAGGAATTAGGTAGTCCCCCTATAAATTGTAGTGTGTTTGGTAAACTTTTTTCACGTAATTAGTAACATTTGTGCACACACCTTCCCACACCACAGAGATAAAAGAGAGACTGACAAAGGAAATACCATTACCTACAAACATGATCTTGATTCTTGACCTAGGGGAGAGGACCCAGTACCTGAGCATGTTTCAATAGTTGTGATAGTAGTTGTTTATATAATGTCTAATATTTTTATCAATATTGGACCAATAGTTGTGACTTTAAAGTTGTTAGTGTTGATGAAAACTACCCATAATTAAACAAAATGTATTCCTTTGATCTAAAAAGCAACAAATCATGTGATTCCACATCAACGCTCAATAAAACATGCTGTGAATTCACAAGTATTGGTCTCACTTTTTTTTTTGGCCTTTTTGGACACCTTGACAAAAAGCATGCTGATGTGGCATCATATTTGATGATGTGGCCCTGAAACCTTAGTTATAAGCAGGGGACTTGCCAAGTAAGCTACAAAAATTGGTGAGTGGGGATTTGAAATTTCCACGTAGTATAATTAGAAGCGTGAAGTTAGGGTGCACAACTACTGGGTCCTTTCCCCTAGTGTTTAGTGGAAAAAATAGCTCTGCAAAACAGACCAACAGAAATTATAACCCAAAAACATTTACAACAAATACAAAACTGAAAGCCGAGCAGCAGTCAATTTTGCAGAACATGGTCTTGGCCTAGTGTTATTTATTGTTTCTAGTATCCAGAAAAGTAATTCACAATTATAGTATGAATTTTGGAAAGCTATGAATTTTTAGTCCGCCCTCTTTTCCTATTTGGTAGAGTAGGGAATATGTAGTGACTGAAAACATAAGAATCCTGTCAGAGGCAGGGAGTAATGAAATTGACTGTAACTGGAATTCATGGTAACTGTACATAACATAAAACCACCCACTTCTGCCTATCTAAATGAAGCTATGAACCGAGTACCTGTAATCCGATGGTGTGGTTGGCCACACAGCTAGGTTAACAAGCTTTTTAGGCATAAGTGCCAAAGCCATCAAGTCGCCCCAGTCCAACTTCTGATCTTCATCAACCACAAACATATTACCATAGCCTTGAGCATCTCCTCCTTGTGGAGCATGCCTTTGCTTCTCATCTAAGGAAAGGCTAAAGAATTCATTAGCCACTCCTCTCATGCGATCTATCAAAGAATGTGGAATTCCATGGTTCACAACCTGAGAATCACTGCACAATCAGCACAACTACAAACCCAAAATACCAGAAATCTATGAGAGTGCTAACTATATATTCTGAAAGAATTCTATGATACCTGAAAGAAGCCCCAGTCTACACAGGCCTTGGAAAGAATGCCCATCTCCCTCTGTCTTTCATGGTCGTCAGAGGGCAAGAGTAGCTTTTCCATGTCGACTACAGGAACTGTCAAGAGAGAAGGGAGTGGTGTTGAAGATGGCCTCTTATCTTCTGATCTGATGTATCTCTGAGGAACGTCATTGGGTTTGTTTAGTGCAAGCTCCTGCACACTCTCCACAGCAATAAAATTATTCTGGTATGGATTACTCAAAGATTCAGCGGAAGCCATTCTGTGCAAATTTGCCCCCCACCACAGAAAACCTATTACTATTATATCGCAGGCGACGAGAAATATAATCTGATACGCAGGACATTTATAAGATTATCATGTAGAGTTGGGGGTGAAGGGATCGACGATTGTTGCAGTAATATGACTATTTGGTAGAGGTGGGGCCCAACGGATCGACGACCGTCGCATTGATATGATTATTAAATGGGACACTGCTGTAACCCACTTATGGGCAATAGCGGTTGCGACACGTTATTGTCATCTCGAAAGACACGGATCTTCTGCCACGTGTCTATTAGGAACGGGTGTCGATACAAGGGACAATCGTACTATTTCTAGTTTGGGAATGGGCATATATTTTCGATGTTTTTCACGTTTAGGGTTGCTTATAATAAAGAGGTTTCATTGCGCCAACCACGAGTTGGACTAGCCTAAGGGATTCACATGTTAACAAAAAATAGTATTGTGTAATATTATTGGTGATAAGGGGGTCCAAAGGTTCTTTGACTCTTTTGGTTTGTTACAATAATATTTAATTCATTTTTGATCTATTATATTTTAAATATAATATTTTATTTGTGTAATAAGTTTAGTAAGAATAATTAAGATATTTAATCAATTTAAATTTTGGGAGTTCATAATGATATGTATATATTTTGATTTGACATATACAAACTTTATCAATTTTTGGTTGATAGTAGTTAAGTAGTTCTATTTAGTCAAAGTCACTTGTATACCTCATCATTACAATTTGTTGAGGGGTCTCATGATCAAGTCTAAATTTGGGAGGTAATTCAATTATTTTATCTTTGCTTTAGCTGATTTTATAATTGAATAGTCTTGGGGAAGTTAACCATATCTTTCACTCTCTCCTTGCTATTTGAGTATTAGATATAAATTATGGTTACAATGGAAATAAAAAGCATAATAGAAATGAATGTCTTCTAAAGCAAATTGATGAATTAAAATAAATTTTTAGGGTAATCACATTAGTTTGTAGGGATTTTCTAATCTAACATTAGTAGATAGATCAAATTTTCATACATAGACATCTTTTAAGGACATATTATTTAGGGATGAACATAGTAGTTAGATAACATGCATAATTAAGATCGCGTCTTCATCACCAATTGATCGATTTGAACCTTATCTTTCTTCATCCATGGCTTTTAATGATTCCTTGCAATACACTCATATCAATCTTCTAGATATAGCTTTGTGGGATGAGTACTTTCCTGAAATTTCAAGCTTATTTTATAAGTATCGTCTAATTGACTTGGAGGGTGTCATTGAGGACTTTCATCTTCTCTTTGATATCTATTAGAGAGTTGGGTCACCATTTTCTTCATATGCCATGTGGGTGTATTTTAACCATCTTGTTCTTTCTCTACCAACATCTTCTATAGTGATAGATTCCATAGTTATTCACGGGTCTATAGATTTGACTCAATCATCGTTCATGTTGACACCCTCTATAGGAGTACCAAATTTTCATTTTTCTAAGTATCTTATGGTGAACACCATACATTCATAGCTATTGTACATATATATTGCATGACCTACCTAATTTATCTTATCAACATTGGTGTCAAATTGCCATTGTGGCATGCCTCATTTTTTGATAAGTTTATTTATGTTTCTTTTAATTAATCATAAGTTAAATATTTTTCTATGTATTTTAAATTATATTATCAAATTGTGATTTGAGAATAATTATATTGAGATTATTCTACTTGACTCATGACATGTAGAAAGAGAATATCAAATTTGATAATTGGGTTAGGTTAAGTTGGACCAAATCCTCACTATTTTGAATGAAAGTAATGAAAGGTTGGAGGCCTTAGAACAAGAATTAAGAAGAGCGGATAATCAAGAAGATAGTGAGGACAAGAACAAAAAACATGGTTGGAGACAATTCCAAGAGCGTAGTACTCATCAAGGGTGATATGAGGTTGAGAACAATCTGGCACGAACTAAAAAGAACCAATAAGGAAAGATAATTTAAGGACTCAATTAACACTAATAAACTTGCTAGAGATATGATAAAATCACCTTGCCAAAGTTTGATGGAACTATGCTAGGAGATGGAGCAAAATCATGGATCATCGACGTGGAGAAGTATTTTGAGATCAAGAATTATTCTAAGATAACTAAGGTAGTTTGATAAACCTACCAACTATCCAGAGAAGCATCCACTTGATGTATGAATAAGAAAATAGAGTTAGGATTGAGTTCCCTAAGTTTGATATGGGATCAATTCATGTTTATAATTAGAAAAATATGGTTACAATAATATTTCAATAATAAATTAATTGAATTTCAAAATCTATGATAAGGAGATATGACAATGACTGATTATATGAAGAAATTCACCAAACTATAGAAGTATGTGCCTCAATATCAGCATGATGAACATTTTTATACAAGGAAATTAATCATGGTATTGCATTATCAAGTATGAAGATAAGTGGATGTTCATGGTCCATCCACCATGGACTAGGTATTTGAGAAAGAAAGAAAGCGGGAGCAAAAACTTAAAATCTATTTTTGGCTTATTAAGATAAGAATCAAAATGAGTCTTTCTAGTTCAAATATTTTTCATCCTTTAAGAAGAACTAAAATTAATACCATTCCTAACCAATGAGGTGAAAGAGGAGTACCTAAAAGTACATCCTACCTACAATTTCATATTACTAGACTTTGATAGAGAAGAATAACCCAAAGAGGTTCTATTAATTGATGGTGATTAATTATAAACCTATAAGATTTTTTTTAAATAAGGACGTATAAATCCACTTATATGAACTTAACATCACTTTTGTTTGTATTTACCTAAGTAAATTAATTTTTTCTATTGGAAATTTTTATTTTTTGGTTTTTGTTGTATTCTTTGAATGGTGCATTTCTTGTATTTAATAATTTAACATACAAACCCTTTTCACCTCAAAAACTTAGAGCTAGAATGAAACCACAATGACTCACTAGGTACAATTATGGTATGAATAAGATTAAATCTTGGGGGTGGTGAATATGGGTTAGGTTAAGTTGAAAAGATCATGTGGATAAGTTGGACCAAATCCTCACTATCTTGAATGAAGATAATGGAAGGTTGGGGGCCTTAGAATAAGAATTAAGAGGAGGGGATAATCAAGAAGATAATGAGGAGAAGAAAAAAGAATATGGTGGGAGACAAGACCAAGAGCGTAGTGCTCATCAAGGGTGATATGAAGTTGAGAAAAATCCGGTGAACTAAGAAGAACCAATAAGGAAAGATAATGTAAGGACTCAATTAACTAATCAACTTGCTAGAGATATGAAAAAATCACCTTGCCAAAGTTTGATGGAACTATGCTAGGATATGGAACAAAATCATGGCTCATCGAGATGGAGAAGTATTTTGAGATCAAGAATTATTCTAAGATAACTAAGGTAGTTTGGTCAACCTACCAACTATCCAAAGAAGCATCCACTTGGTGGATGGATGAGAAAATAGAGTTGGGATTGAGTTCACTAAGTTTGGTATGGGATAAGTTCATGGTTATAATTAAAAATATATGGTTAACTCTATAATATCTCAATAATTAATTGAATTTCAAAATCTATGATAAGGAGATATATGTCAATCGCTGATTATTGCGAGAAATTCACCAAACTATAGAAGTGTGTGCCTCAATATTAGCATGATGAACATTTTTGTACAAGGAAATTAATCATGGTATTGAATTCTCAAGTAGGAAGGTAAGTGGATGTTCATGGTCCATCCACCATGGACTAGGTATTTGAGAAAGAAATAAAGCAAGAGCAAAAACTTAAAATATATTTATGCTTATTGAGATAAAAATCAAAATGAGTTTTTTTTTGTTCAAATATGTTTCATCCTTTAAGAAGAACTAAAATTGGATATTATAAATTTAAATCTAATGGAAAATAAACAAATTGTACCAAGAGTGATTCTCATTGCGGAAAATAAAATAGTGATTAAAGAAGAAAAATGGTAAAAAAAATGATCATGTAAATAAGAATAAAGGACCTTTTGGTAGGTTTTTTATGTGTGAAGGTGATCATTATGAAAATTAGCTTCCAAAAAAATCAATTTTGAAACTTTTCTCTTTCATCTCAATAGATAGTTTTCAATAGAGAATTCATGTAGCTCTAGACAATCGTAAAGTAATGTATCAAGTTGCACCAATTGAAACTAGAAGTATTTTTTTGGAATACCAATTTATATTATTATAGATACAAATGATCCTAAAATATTTGTAAAATGTATATGGCTTAAGAAAATCCCTAGATGAGTTGGCTATATGGACAACTCTTGGTTAGCAGAGTTTGCCAACTAGTTAAGAGCTCAAATATAGTAATACTTGTTTGAAGCTTAAGTAAGATTACCCTCTTTTTTATAGAAGTTAACTTATATGTAGCCCAATGAAATTACCACAACTATTCAATTCCTAGTATGAAATAATATGTATGTATCCCAATTAGAATCATATGATTTCATATTATTGAAGCTAAAGTAATATTTTATAGAAGTTACTGTTGACGCCAAAATTTGACAAGGTAATAATGTCTTATGGGAAACTCAGTTTATGGGGGACCTTTTGCGCTAAACTGAGTGACCTCTAGGTTTTTAGAGAAGCTGACTTCTTCTATAATGGGGGTTTGAAAGGTAAAAGGAAATAGATATAATAAAATAAAGTCTAACCTAAGGTGATGCACCAAGACTTAATGATAGGCATGATAAATCATAGATCTAAGGGCCTGATTGGTATTTGTTGTTCCAGAAAAGTAGAAACTAAAGATTATAACACAGAAAATCCATTCATTAGCATAAAATAACATTGCATACATTCTTACTACCAAGAACAGTCATTAGACATGATCTAGATCAGCAAACTTGTATTCAATATATATATATAGAAGTTCTCAAATAAAATTTCTAGACAATAAAAGCGCAATTTACAATTTAATCAAATAGCATGAAAGGAAAAAAAGGATGAACAATTGGCACAGTCTGAAAGTCTTTTGCAATACAATAAAATAGTAATAAAGTTCAGGCGTCTTTTCCTAAAACCAGTGTTCCTTCAAAATTCTAGACCCTTTTCCCTCAACTGAGAAAATTCTATATAGCAAAAAATTCCCACTACTTCAGAGAGTAGCAACAGAAAAAAGATTTTGTGATCCCTGACAATGATATAGAAATAAGAATATTCCCCAATTCATTACAACAAAAAAGATTTGAAACCAAGAATATGGTCATTCTAGGCACAGGTGCATCTTCTGCAAATAATGGCGGTGGTCCTGACAAGGTTAAATATACAATTATCACCATCCCATGCAAATGATTATGACATGCAGTGGCCAATCGCAATATTTAGTTTTCTTGGTTGATCACCTAAACACAAGATCTGCCAACTAGGCATGTGGTAGCATTTCGCTGCCTGTGTGAACCTTTATCTCTCACTACTGAAGACTTGCAACAAGGCTACACGTGTTGAATGGGAAAAGCACTATCCAACAATGGAGGAAACGATAATCATTCAGGCACAAAAGAGACCCATGGAAGCATTTCGCTACCTGCAGTTGTTATTTCATCTTCACACAGAAATATTTGCAAAGAGTAGACATGTAGCAAGAGTACACCACAAACAAAAATTGTGGGGCCTACCAAAGTATTTGGGAGTGAGCTTCATGGCACTCGAGTAGAGCTTGATGAGGAAGCAAGAAGGAATGATAAAAAATAGCCCGCAGCTACGACACGTGGAAGTATAGCGGGGATTCCCGAGATGTGAAAGGAAGGGAAACTCTCGGGGTGCGCAAAGCAAACACATGGAGGGGGAAAGTAGTCTTTTGATAAAAGGCTAAGTTGATTTCGTGTGATGTGCAGGCCAATATCTAGAGGGAAATACACTTGAAGGGAGCTCGTTGAATGTTTATTAACAACTTTTGGCGACTACCAGGGGTGTTTCGCTTGAGGAATAGAGAACAAAAAAATTCTCTGATTTATAAACCAAAGTGCCATTTCATTAGATAACTGAGTCATAAATTGGAAAGAGTTGGTTGTAGAGGTGACCATTCATCCTCAGATGGCCTTACCATGCTGTGCAAATTCTCCTGTGCTCCGCTTAGATCAATAGTTTCTTTATGAGGCAGTGCATTAGGTAAATCGGCCCCTGCTTAGCAATGAAATAGTAGTTATGAAAGTGGACGAATAACTCCCTCAATGTCGATTATAGTGGGAGGGTGACTAAAATCCCTGAAAGCATCTAGATCATTTTCCTTCTCTTCTATTTTTTCAGACCGCCATTGTATAAACATTAAATATATATTGTACAAACCTTGAGCATGAAAATGTTGCACACGCTCATATGTCTTACCTTAGGTTCATGTTTACCATGCGTGTTCTATTGTAGTGCAAGGGACATATCTAAAACAAGTCAAAGTTGTTCAACATGGGATTCATTTTGTTGACTATCAACCTGATAACAAGGTATATCAATATAGTCACTTAATAATTTCTACCACTCTACATCTTCATGCAGTTCCACATGCACGTGGCCGAAGAAAATGGAGACTAGATAGTGATGATCATCAAAAAATTCTACATGTTATTGAAGAGCAGGCTGAACCAGAATCTTTGACTTAGATTATATCCATGGTTTTTCAAGTTCACTTGTAACCCTATACATGTTCAAATGAGAACTTATAGTAACTTGTACATAGTTGTAAATCATTTTGTGTAAATTACAATTATATGTACATATTTGTTCCATGGAAAATTCTTAAGTTCAAGAATCTTTGATAGCATCATCTCACTTTTTTTGGTTGCATGTAAACCCATATATATACTTTCAATCTTTATTTGAAACATAGTGATTTTTTTTAAAATCATTTTTCCTAAATTACAATTATATGTACATATTTGTTCCATGGAAAATTCTTAAGTTCAAGAATCTTTGATAGCATCATCTCTCACTTTTTTTGGTTGCATGTAAACCCACATATATGCTTTCAATCCTTATTTGAAACGTAGTGAAGTTTTTAAAATCATTTTGCCTAAATTACAATTATATACAACTTATATTTGTTTCATGGAATTCTTAAGTTCAAGAATCTTATATACACTTATATACAACTTATATAATTTGTTCCATCGAATTGTTCCATGGGAAACTATGTAAATTTTAAAATTAAGTATTATCTAATTATAAAATGATTGTACACATATATAAAACATAAATCAATGCAAATAAAAAAATAAAACCTAACCCTTAAACCCTTAACCTATAACCCTAAACCCTTGTAGCACCCCCCCTACCCTCTATCTCTCCCACTCC
>VDFB02126627.1:0-25644 GCA_007258455.2 Sequoia sempervirens | reverse complement strand
GATTATTGATTCCTACGGTCAAACTAAATCATCAACAGCAGGACCAGATATATCCCAAATTCAGATTGAGGACATCATATATGAAGATATCCAACATTATACACTCAAGGAAATAGGTTAGATAGAGCAAAATATTCTAGAGTTAGCAAAGAAGCAAAGTGAAATAACATCATCTATAGTGATCATTGATCGAAGAATGCATTCTAAACAAGAGCTCTCAGAACAAGCAGAATCAAAGCATGAAGGTAATACTTCCACAATACTGGGGGAACTATGTGTCAAGCAAATGTCAACATAGGGAGCATGAAGAATCCTAATGATGAAATTGATGCTAATACTACAACCAACCATTTCATGAATCTTCATCCACCCATCACCCCATCCACAAATTGGGACCAACTTCGAAGGAAATATTTGAATCAAAGCACAAAGAATGTTATCAAAGCAAAAGAATCCAAGGAGCACAATGGAAAAATCAAATACAAATGGATACCAAAGAATACAAAGAAAGATTATCTCTATCAAACTCCATCAGTCAAAGAAACTATGGAGAAAAATAAAAAAGGGAAAGGTATCCATCAAAGATGTCCACAAAATTAAAAGTAGGCTTTTCAAGTGACATACAAAGTGTATCAAATAGTTGGTCCTAATTCCATGCACACTTTCATAGCCATGCATCATTTCTCATCTTCCCAAGTTTGGAGAGTCAAAGGTTCCAAACTGTCAACCAATCCATCTCCTATCCCTAAACACACTCTATCCATGCCTCCACATATGATATCTAATTCTCACATTGACCATGTATTGGCAGCCACCCTTCATCATAAGGTTTCAGAAGGCACTTTATTATAATGTGCACACAGAGACAAAGTTAACTTTGGTATAAATAAAGTAGATCAAGAATATCAAAATTTGTATTCAAGTGCATATATCTTGGTAAAACAACTTCTTGAAGAAGGATATCGATGGCACATTATGACAGAAGCATCTACATCAATACCACTAGGTGGGTTAGCATGAACCTTTCTAAAAAAATCAAAAAATAAAAATAAAAAATATGAAAATCCAAAAACAAAATAGAAAAAGGATTAAAAATAGTAAAGAGAAAAATCATCCTCTAGTGAAAACCACATGGGTAGCACTTTGGGAAGGTACCATGATGAAAACCTAGCAAATAGGCATCATGTGTAGAATCAAGCATCTACATGCACTATTTCAGGTGGAAGCATGTCATCCCATCCATAATAAAGCTATCATTTCATCCATCTTATCCATAATAAATCCATTCATCCAAATTTCGGTACTCACTTTACATTGGCTTATGGTAAACATCTTGACATGGGTTATTTTCATTGATCTTACCCTATCCAACATTATCTGAGCCATGAAGCACTATCCAAATGAGATTTCTTTATCTGAACACCTTATATTATTGCAAGATAGTCCTTGGAATCCTTTGCATGCTTACCATATCCATCCATCCATACATCTATCCAGGCATCTATCCATAACATTCCATACATTACTAGACATTGGGGTAGGTATGTACATCTTGCTTCAGGAATAAATCTTGATCTATATCTTCCAACTTATGTGGTGATCCAAACATTGGTAAACATGAAATCAAACTAGAAAAAGAATTTGTGATCTAAAATCCAAATCACTAGCCCATGGCACATTTTGACAAGAAGATGTTCCTTATCAAGTTTTATCTTCAATTGAACATCTATCCAAACAATCATTATCAGTCACATCTAATGCATGCTTCAACTTCACATCAAATCATTCAAACAACTTTTGTTCCAAATCAAGCTTCATCAATCATGATTAATCAAATCAAATAAAAAAATCATCATCTTAGGATATCCTTGTGTTACTTAATACTATCCTTGCATTGTTATGTATCCTTAATAATGTTATCCAAATCAATCCCTCATCATCTTGGGATATCCATCCTAATCCTTGTGTTGCTTAACACTATCCTTGCATTGTTGTGCATCATCAACAATGTTATCATCATCAACCACCTCAAGCATCAATCAACCTTAGCTTGGCTTCTTCAACAAAAAATCCCAAAATAGATCATCGAGTATCATCATCATACATTACATCCATATCCAACTATCAAACTATAAAACTTTGTCACATCAAATCCAAAACATTGAAAACATATCAAAATCCAAAAACATCTATAAAACAAAACATCAGCAAACATGTTATCCTAACTACGCTTGTCTTTGAGCTTTAAATATGCCAATCCTTGATCACTCTCGAGACATCAAAATAAAAAAATTAAAAAAAAATCAAAATCCAAAAACATTCAAAACAAAAATCCACAAACATTCAAAACACAAAATCCAAAACATTCAAAACAAAACAAAACCCAAAAATAGTGGAAAAAATAAAATCAAACACATCTATAAATCTTAAAAATACTAAAACAAAATTTCAAAACATTGCAAAACTCCAAACATCCAAACATTTGAAAAATATATCTCTCTCATCTCACTAAAGCACTCACAATAAACACTCCTACCTCATAATAAACGATTGTCATCCTCAACCTTTGGCGAAACAATCAGAAATAAGTCTAGTAGGTGAAAAGTGAAAACTCAAAACATTAAGTCTCAGGTTTAAGTCAGTACATAAACAATTTGGTCAACTCTTTTTCTCAATAGCCTATCATCAAATCAGTCCCATATAACCATTTGATAACATCATGTCCTAGATGTATCCTTCCTACAATGGCATATTTATCGTAGTGTTGTTCACCATGGATAAATGAAATGATGTTGTCATTCACTAACATGTCCTAGGATGTATCCTTCCTACAATGGGCATTATCTTTTGGCAGTAGTTTCAGTTCTTATCCTTAAAAATACATTTCCCTTTGGCTAGAGGTATGAAGAACATTGGCATGTTTGTTTGCTTGATCTTTGTCTTTTGACTTATCTCTTTTCACTCAATCCAATAACCTCTCGATGATGTCCAAACAAATGGATTTAGAGAGATAGGAATGGGGCAATGATCATTATCTTTTGTATGTTGTGCTTGTTGGATGTTATTGTAATATAACTTCACAAATACTTGCTTTGTTAGATATGTATGGAGGCTATTTTGGGTAGCTTGTTGACTATCACATTGATAGGTTATAGCTTTTCGTGTTTTGGTTTGAGATGTTTGAAACTTCTAAAGTGCATCCTAGCAAGGTTTTCGTATGTCAGGTGTGAACATGAATACTCCTATGTATTTGTTGAATCAAATTCCATCACAATAAGTGAAATTCCATCTTGGTCTTTTATACCTCGATGCATCGTGCTTATGTGTGTTATCAAACATAAGGTAAGTGATCATTTTAAAATCCCAATTGTTGATAAGCAAATCATCCATTTCTCATCATCTCTCTCATAAAGTTGTCTTGTTGGATCTTCTTGTCATCATGTCATTTCTCATTTCCTCTTCTCCACACTAACATCATGTCATGATCAGTTAATCATCATCACCAGTGCATCCATCCTACATCCACAAACCATCAACATTCTACATGTCATCTCACATGCATGTTCATCATCATAATATAGATCTTATCGTCTAAGCATCTCATAAATCATAAATTTGCATAAAACACCTACTGCATAATCATATAGGCATCATCACATCGCATCATCATTTAAGTCATTTAGGATAATATAGATTGATTATTCTAAGCGTCTTAAAACCATCGCATTTGCATCAACATCATAACCATCCCTATGTCCATCTTGAACCTCTTTATTGTGAGATCGACCCTCAAATCGAATCTTTTTGCTCGATCTCTCAAGGGTTCAATATACTAGTGTACTTCTTTCCATTGGGGCATAAAAACAAATCAGAAATTTTTTGAATTTTGATCGCAGCAAGTTTATTTCTTTGAACCAACGCAACAAGTACATTGCTTCAAAGAGGGGAAAAATGTAGACATACAAAATTAGCATCATTTACATTCATCCATTCATTAGGTAAATCAAGTTCATTAATTTCAATCTCCTAAAGTCATTCATTTAAATTGAATAAATTAACTTTATTTAATTTAAGCCTATCATCATCCTTTTAATTAAATAAATCAAACCTTTATTTAATTACATCTAAAATCATCTTTCATCTCTCTTTGATTTATTTTAAATCCTTAAATCTAAAGTCAAATGGCTCAAATCACCTAATCATCATCCTAAATTAGTCTAATCTTGATTAATCTAATCTAATCACCCATCACATCCTTTAGCTTTTCCCACTTGCACAAATAAAGCATTTTGATTCATATATTAAAATCCTCATTTTCCCTCAACAAGGCATCTTTAGAGAATATTCCTCAAGTTTGAATTTGAAAACAAGTTGACTTGTCCCTTCGAACATGGCAATAACTCCCCTCTTTCATGTCCCCTGCTTGGCATTTAAGTCTCTTTTTCTCCCTCCAACAAGCCAAATTTGAATTTCAAAAGGCCAACTAATCCCATTTATTGGCACATTGACCAAAACTTGCACATCCTCCATCCACTCACAAGGTGACAAGTGGCTCCTTCTTATTGGCTAAATATTTATCCCACATTTCTTTCTTTTGGGCACTCTTTCAACTTGAGATTCTATAAATAGAAGGCTCATTCTTCAACAATCCATCCACAATATTCATGAAAAGTTACTCTCTTTAATTGAGAGCTAATTTTGTCCACTTCACTCCATCTTCAAAGCATTTTATCATTGAGCTTGTCAAGGATTGGGAAAGGATCACTTTTCACAAGTGACACCAATCCACTATGGAATAGGTATGCATATGTTTCTTTCATGCTTCTAAGTAGTTTTGTTTTGTTATCCTATTTGAGAGGCATTGTGCATTATTTCATAAGAGCATTTAACAAGTTTGCATATAACTAACCCATGAAAGAGAGTTTAGAGTGTGTGCAAATTTTGAAGGGTGCTCACAGGTCCAATTGGATCAAAAGGATGAGAAGTTATGTTTAAAACTTTATCTTTCAAAAAGTAACCTAAGGATAATTTGGGCTCATAGAATTCAAGGGTTAAAAGTGAGGGCCAAGTTGAACTGATTAAACTATGGTGAAAAAGGCTTTAAATTTTTTTTTAGGTGCATTATGGAAAAAGTTTTAAAGGAACAAATTGATCAAATTTGGAATGATGACTGTCTTTTCACCTACCATTTGGACATTTTGAAACAATTCTAAATTTTCTTTAAGAACCTGTTCAATTCTAAGGGAGGAGATGAGTGTAGTCAAAATTCCATAGATTACATCCAGACAACTATTCCCAAAAAAATATCTAAGGAAGATACCTCAAGGCTGGCTATTGGAATATCCAATGAAGAGATTAAAAATTCCATTATCTCCATGAACAATGATAAGTCCCTAGTAGTGATGGATTGCTGGTGGAATTCTATAAAACTTTTGTAGACTGGATCTTTAAAGACATACTACAAGTTTACATGGATGGATTGGATAAACGTTCAAAAAGGAAGTGCACTAATGAGGGTATTATTAAGCTCCCACTTAAATGGGGAGATAAAACCTTAATAAAAAAATTGGAGGTGAATATCCTTACTAAAGGTATCTTATAATATCCTAATGAAGGTAATTGCTCTAACACTGGTCAACTTTCTTCCCAAATTCAGTAACAATACTCAAGTTAGCTTCATAAAAGGGAGGTACATCTTGGAAAATATGATTACAAGTTGGGAGGAAATGTAGTGGGAAAGATGCTCAAACTAAAATGCATCCATGATCTTGTTTCACTTTCAAAAGGCCTACGACAGGGTAGAGTGGTCTTTTTTAAGGGAAATTTTGGAAGCCTTTGGTTTTCCTATTGGGTTTTGTAACATGGTGGATACACTATTAAAGGATGTTGTGGCACAAGTGGAGGTAAATGGCTCACTATCGTAGGATTTCAAACTTAAAATATTAATTAGACAAAGATTTCATTTGGCATCGAACCTCACTATTATTGCATCAGATGCTTTATTCTAGTTATTGAGAGAACACACCTTATCACCTATGGTTAGGGACCTAAAGCTCCCAGATCAAAGTGAACTATTAAACATCTAGTTTTTAGATGCCACTACAATATTTCTAAATTTGAAAGAAAACAATATCAATTTCTTGCTAAAAAAGCTAATCTTCTTCTATAAAGCTTTAGGTGCAAGAATTTCCAATTATAAATCTATCATCTTGGAGTGGGAAGAAATTCTACTTAAGTAGATCAAGAAATATGATTTCTAATGGTGGGTCCAGTTAAGCAACTAAGGTACTTAGGTATTTCTTTTGTGGTCAACCCTAATTTAAAAGAGATGTGGCTATGGATTAAATCCAAAATTCAGAAAAATATTGATTGATGGAATAGGAAATACCTGTCACTGGCCACATGTAGGATACAAGTGTACTAAAATATTTCATCCTATTATAACATTTACTTCACATCTTTTTGGTTCTCTAGCAGCTATGAAGTTAATGAGATAAAAAAAGGATAAGGAATTTCTTATGGTCAAATGGGAAGGGAAAAATTAAAAAAAATCAATGAAATGGATTTCAAGGTGTTTTCTTGAAAATATGTAGGGTGGGTTAGGCCTAAAATACCTAAGGGTACATGACATTGCATTAGCTAAAAAATATATTTTCAAGGATCTAGATGGCAAAGAGCCTTGGAAGGTTCTAGCGAGGAATAATAATCAACTTGCTACTCCTAAGCAAGCTAAGGCTTGGAATAAGCACCTATTAGTGTTATTCTCATCAATAAACACCCTATGGCCCCAATTTGTTCTTTGGCCTTTAAAAGTATTTGGAAGGCTTGGGAGTTGATTAAGCACAGTGTGGTGTTTAGACATGCTAAGATTTCCATTCACAATAATATGAAATGACAAACCTATGGCTCTATATGGTGGAACCTAGAGAATAATAGCAAGCTCCTTGCCTTGCTACAAGGGTGCTTTGCTAAAAATAGGCTTAAAAAGGTATTCAATCATTCAAACACATATTTTCCAATGGTTATCTTAAAATTTGGAATACACTCTGTGGAGAATACAACATCCCATATTCCAATTTAAGAACCTACACTACCCTCCTAGGAACTTGGAGAGATGCTAGCTCCCCCCTAGAAACAGATGGTGACATTGATCCATCCAGTGAACTTAAATGGAAAGACGGATCTGCACTGCTAAGGATCAATGCCAAAACTATTTGGAAGTTTCTAGTTAACAATGAATTTGTTGTTTAGCATGTGTCAATAAAAGCTAGGGGTGTCACTATCTAATAAATTTTGGAATAAGATATGTAATTTTGTTTGGAATAATGTGAAAGAACCTAAGAAGGCCTATTTTAGATGGATGTTCCTATTCATAAAGTTTCATTTAAAATTAACCACAATGATCTGGATATCTACAATATTTCTAGAAATCTAGAATCTATGATGCATATCTTTTTTGATTATTTGGGTTTAAGATGATAGGATTATTTGGAAATATGAGTTAATTAATAATGGTAAACTAAATAATGAATGTAAATTATTTTGGGACAACCTCCCTATTGAAATTTTATGGCACATTTGGAAGGCAAGGAATGGGGATAAATTCAAGGGTTGTAAGAGGGCACATATTGAGTAGATTATAAAAGATTCATGTTTTTCAATGTTGTTTTGTAGGGCACATTTACTATGGAGATCTCAATGTCCAAGTTCATGAAGCTAATTGGAGATGGTGCAATCATAGTTAACAAAGGGGAGGTTAAATATGGGCACACATGGAACCACAATCATGAAGACTTTGAAACCTTTCTTAAAGAATTAAGATAATTCCAAAGGGTCTTCAATGAAATGGTAGGAGGGAAACTAAAGGAGCTAAAAGAAGTCTGCCATGCCAAGCTTCATGTGAATGAGGGAGATAATCTAGTGATTGAGGAAGTTAGGTCCAATGAATTCCTTTCTGAAAGAGAATTTGGGTGGGAGGATCTTGAAGATTGTAACTAGAGTTGGAATGGTTAACATCATATGCTTTTACTACACTCAGATCCACTATACATTTATAGGCTATCTTTTTGTATAACATTGTATGCTATGTATCTATGTAATGTTTAGATGTTATATATTTTGTAATTTTGTAAGTAGAACAATCGAATAATGTAAATGTTATGCATCCTAGAATTGTTCCATTGTAAGCTAAAACTCTACTAAGTCAGATGATCTGAAGGATATGTAATCCATGTTTTGATAGACTATTACTAATACAAAAAAAAAATGAAAATAATGATCAATAATTTATCAAAAGGAATACAAACAACAATAAAAAATATAGACAATGATTGAATATATTTAACAAAAAATGTAGTTAGAATGTTCTATGTTAATGCAAAATAAAATACTAGTTCATCTTTTCAATGAACACAAAAATTAACATTCTATGATGAATAAACATACAAAACATGTGTAAATGTATAGCTTATGGGACCAAATTCAAATGTTTTCAATTTTTTTAATTGTTGCTAGAATTCTCTCATCCCAACCAAAATATCTAACACATGACAAGAATTAATATTATATATATATATACATACATACATACATACATACATACATACATACATACATACATACATACATACATATACAAAATGAGGTAAATTAAACATTTAGTTCCCACTCACACTAAGGAAAATTTACAGAGAGACATTTATACTTTATTGCATAAATATATCTTTTAGTGGTCTATACTATATATACCTACCCCTCTCTCTCTCTCTTATATTATTAGAAATATTTTCATATCATTTGGTAAAATATAATTATTTTCTCATTTTTCTTCTATTTATGTTCTTCCATTAAAACACCTTGATCAAGTGTGTCTACTTTTATTTCTTACTCTTATATGTTATCAATACTTGTAGGTTTTATTTGTGTTTTTATTTTAAGAGATATAGTTTGTAGTTCTTGTAATTCTCCAAATATCCAAGTATGCTCTTCTCTTACATGGAATAATGATGTAGAGAATTAAAAACAATTACATAGGTACCAAATTTCATGAGGGTTCTTTGATATGGTTTTGTATTGTAGGTGTATTTGTTAAAATTTTGAAGAAAATTTGATCTCAAAATTAAGTTTAGGGTGTTTGAAAAAGTTAATTTTTCTATTTTTTTTATATGTGTATTTTATTTTAATATATTTTGTATATATTTATGAATTTTGATTTAATATAAATATTGCATCATTTTGATTCTCTTTATGTTCTTTTATTAAATAACCTTAATGTTATATTTCTATCTCCATAAGCAACTCTTGCATGGCCATTTAAGTTTAATCCTAATAATTTATTATTTTTTATTGATTTTACACCTATTAGGTTTCTATATGCATTCAATATGTTTAAGATCTTTCAATGTATTTTCATTTCATTTAGTTAAAGTGGAAGCAAAGACATTTCAAATAGGTCTCACCGAGACTTCTATATATGGATGGTTGCTAGTGATCCTAAGGCACAAAAATATTTAGGCAATCATGCAAAGCAATGAGAGAACCCTTGTGTAGGTATTTCCTTATGTTACTTTGTATTGTGTTGAATATTTTGGTGTGCAATTTTTTAGTATTGGTTCTTGTCAATTAGTCATCATAGTCATATCCACAAGCTCAGGGGTGGACAATCTTGTTGTCCTAAGTTTGAGAGGTGAACTCCCATTAGTCCATGTAAAAATTTTCTTGCAGATTTGAGTTGTGGAGTAAGTTGATTATATTCATTTGAAAACTTCCATTTTTTCATTTAAAATGTGCATTTAAGCCATATAAACAACCCATAGGAGGAGTTATTGTAATAAGGTGATTGCTGGTAGAATTGTAGCTACCATTCAAGCTAAACTTAGACTTAGTTATGTGGGTTAGTGTTGCAGTATGCATTGTTGTTCTTAGAATATTGTTGCAGATTTGTATTGAATAGATGCTTCTCTATCATACATTACTCCAATCATGGAAGGGGATTTACAACTAAGTTAACCATTTCTTCGATATATAAATATTTTCTAAGTGCTAGGATAAATGTTATCTCATACATTTACTACTATAAATGTTCTTTGCATACACTCACTACTATTGTATAAATTGAAATAAAAAGAGTTAACATTGTTGGACATAGATGTACATCAAAAAAATTGTAGCCATGTGAGATTCATTATTCTTTTTTGTTTTTAATGTTGAGAGAACAAAATTTGAGTATTTGAGATTTCCCCTGAAGCCACAACTTGTAGGGGGTTGACACTAAATATTACGCCTATTAACATAAGAATAGAATGGGTTATAGTAATTAACATAATTTGTATATATATATATATATAATTTATTTTGGAGAATCAATTTTATTAAAACTAATTATTTTTTTACATTCATCTAATTCATCATAAATCATATCTCCCTATTGAAAACAAGCATTCCATTTTAGCTGTCATAATCTCCTAAAAAGATGTTATATGACATATCTCATAATATACCATAAGATTCCAATGTAACTCCATTTGACTTTACTATCTAACACATCCTAAGATTTGTCATAGAAGGACCCCAAAATTATAAGGCATCTCACATTTCCTCAAGATGTTCCTATTTAATTACATCTTACAATTCAAATATCTACACATGACCCACCAATTGTCAACTCTAAGTGAGATGTCTCATTTTTCATATGACACTTTAAAATATGAAAAGAATAACACTATTAAGAACTTGTAAAGATTGAGATAGCTTAATTTCAAACAACTTTACCTATCAAATATTTTTTATGATGACCATCCATAGACATAAATTGTTTCTAAAAATTTATTATGAAAAAAATAATTTATATTTTCCTAAAATTATATATAATATTGAATTGTCTATCCAAGATTTATTTTTAATAAGACACAATTCCCAAAAGCTTAATTTCCAACAACTTTACCTATCAAATAATTTTTATGATGACCATCCATAGACATAAATTGTTACTAAAAATATATTATGAAATAATAATTTTATTTTTTCTTAAAATTATATATAATATTGAATAGTATATCCAAGATTTATTTTTAATAAGACACAATTCCCAAAATTTGAATCATATTTTACATAATTTTTTTTAAAATAATCCATACAACCATCAAATTTATCCTTCACAAAAACATTGAATTTCAAAAGATAAATCTTAATGCAAAGCTACATGTAATTGCAATTTGTGTCAACAAAATATGATGTTCATATCTAAAAGAGCTTGAAAATGGTAAATAGACATGGTGTGAGTTAATTCATTTTAAGTAATTTGTAATTCAATAAAACACTGATTTTCCTTAAATGTTATATCTATGATAATTATGATATACACTAAGCTTAGTTCTAGAAATAATTGTAATTGTGTAACCAAATCTGATGTTCATATCTAATTTTTTTTAGTTTTCTAAGCATTAACTAATCATTTTTCACATAGAACCATATATTCTTCTATAAAATTTTCTAAATAAGTATTACCTTTTTTAATCTAAATGAAATAAATTAAATTCTTCATTTATAGTCTTGATTGAGCTTTAAAATAGTAAATAGACATATTGTGAGTTCATTTAGACTTATTCAATAAAACACTAGTTTTGCTTATGTGTTATATGTATAATATTTATGATATACATTAGACTTATTCACACAAATATTTGTAATAGTGTAAACAAAAATCTGATGTTCATATATAAAAGATCTTATATTTCTAGACAACAACTAATCACTTTTCACATAGACCAATATATTCTTCTATCAAATTATAAAAATAAATATTATATCTTCTAAATTAATTAATATAAAATAAATTCTATATTTATTATTTGAATCAAACTTTAAAATAATAAATTAATTTACTAATTATGCTGAGAGGTATCTAAGTGGCAATAAAATCTTAAGTTAGGAATTTAGTTTTCTTTGGTTTTAAAGCTATTTTATTCACAACTAATTTCAACATGACTTACCATTGAATTATTTGAAGATCTCTTTTAAAAAGGGGTTGTTGTAACTTCTTTTTATATTTTTCATTGTTGTAGAAATTTGACATGAAATATACCAAATGCCTCACAATGTTCATGTTTCCAAAGAGTAAGTTTGGTATATTGTATGTCTTTGTTTGTCAATTTTCCATGGTTTTCTATTTTTCCTTGTTACAATTGTCTTTAGTGCTCCACCTAAATTCTGGAATCAAACAACTTAGTCACAGTTGTATTTGAGATCAATTATCCATTTTATATGTGAGGCCATTTTGTTAATGAGATTTCCTAAGATTTTCCATTTCCATTTTATAGTTTTTCTTTATATACAAAGAAAAAGAAATGCATGTTTGAGTTGCATGAAAGAGTCTTCTCAATATCATTCTTATTAGTGTATTATTAGAAATAATCTGTTTCATTTTACATATTTTATTTTCTATAGAAAAATAGAGCTGTAATTAATAAATTTCAAATGTTTGGAATGACATTTAGTTATAATTACGTAGAGGTCTAGACGAGTTAGTGTTGGGTCGACAAAGAAAAGAAAATGATTAAGGAAGAAAAATTTGCAGATATTGACTACCAGTTCATGTTTCTTGGCGAGCTTGTAGAAAATATTTTCTTTCCAACATTAACCCTTAGATACATGGGTATTTTATGTTTCTTATAGTAGTTTTATTTTCCAATTTTGTGATTTAATATTTGTAATCTTAGCTGGGAAGATCATGTTGGCCTCTTATCATGGTCATGACAAGGCTCTTTCATTGAGCACATGCATGCATGAATAATTGTTAGATATGTGTTCACTTTAATTTGTTTTCTATTTTTTATGTATTTTTTTTTTATCTTTTATGTCTAATATATCTAATTATTTAACTAAAAGGTGGCTATAAAGTATTTTTTGTATAAAAATGCGTGTTTGTAAAGAGTGATAAGAAAATGTATATAGGAGTTAATAAGGTGTAAATTATAAATCTTATTTGTTTGATCATGGTTTAAGATTAAGATTCATCAAATTAAGTATCTATTTTTGTTGGCATAATTGATTGAGCCTGCATCATTAGATCTTATTTGTATAAAGATGGTATTTTATCTTTATGCATCAAAATTGACAACTCAAAAGAAGCTAATTAAGTAACAAAGTGTTGGACCTTCATTACATTTTTTTGCTCAATATATTTTGCTATGACATGAGATAGATAGGTTGCAAGATCAGTGGAAGTCATGTGTAACTAAGTAGATTTGATTAAACAAAAATATCAAATAAAAGAGATTTGATGAAACAAAAAAATCAAATAAAAGAGATTTGATGAAACAAAAAAATAAATCAAAGAAATTTGATGAAACAAAAAGAACAAATAGATAACTAAATAATAAAAATAATTCAAATATTTGCATAAACTAAAATAACAAATAAATAAATAAATAATATTTTTGATTGTAAAGAGATTAAAAATTTAATCACAAAGATAAATCAATCAAAAGAAAATAGAAAATGATAATTTTTGATGTATTTTATATATATTAATATTTAATATATGTATGTTAGTTCAATAATAACTATGATATACATTAGACTTATTCATAGAAATAATCTACAAATATACTTCTAACTTTAATTAATTTAGTCTTTTTATGTATCCTAAGTGCATTTCCTAAGGGCGTGGCCATTGAATCTGGAGAAACATTTGCAAATATAATGCAACGCCTACAATTTAAATAACACAACTGGATATAATTCTTAGAATTTTTGTACACTCTTGACTTGTTGTAAAAGAGTAGAGCTTCATATATAATTCAAGAATAAAGAGTTGATAATTGATTTTTTGCAGGAACTATCTGAACAAATAAATCGAGACATCTTACTAAGAGTGCCATACAAATCTCAAGCAAAGGTTAAGCAGTTATTGAAACCTATGAAAGAGACAATGGAATGTTTCTTGTTTTATCGAGATAGAATTGACTTTGGAACATCCCAGAAATATATATGTGTCCTCCAGGCTATTGGGATTTCTATATACAACCCTGACGATAAATCATGGGAACTGCTCGCTCCAATTCCCATTGAATTTGAAGTTGGATTGGTTTCTCAGATTCTATGTGTTAATCATAAGCTTGTTTTTGTTGGGCTTGAAACATTATGGCAATCTTACTACAAATATTTTGATCTATGATTTATTAACCAGTACATGGAAGCAAGGTGCTGAAATTCCAATTGCCAGATCTGTATCCCCATTCGCATGTTGTGCTTCATCTAAAGGATTAATTTGTTGGGGTGGTAGGGGTGCTGATACATAGCTTTTCAATTGTTACTGGACTGATAGACAAATAAAACACACAGAAAGTGCACAAAGTACACACAGTGATAGCAAGACAAAACAGACAGAAAATAACTTTGCATATATTCCTTGTTCTTTCCTTAATACAAAAAACTCAGAGAATATTCTCTGGTTTTCATGAACAAAATAAAGATAAACTAATTTGGACAGATGTCCAATGGCTGGGTGCTACACTTACACCTCAAATACATAAGCTGCTACAATCCTATAGCTGCAGCTGACAATGCATTACATCTGCTAAACATTCATTCTGTGTTGCTGTTGTCACTAATCTTTGCTGAACATTCCCTTTTCATTTGCTGCGGTAGGGTCACCTTCCAATACAAAATTTTTGCTACTCTAAACTAACTCAAACAAATACATTCTTTTTGTCTTCTATTAGCAAGCTCATGAGAATGAGTGCTTGAATTCAAAATTCAAATTTACCTACCCACATTAATCTCTGGAAGGCTACAACAACTAATGCAAACTCAAAAACTTCTGCTTCTTTTCAAATTCAAATTAACCTACCATCTTGAATGTTGCAGGAATACGTTGGCTGCAACTTGGTCTTCATTCTGACGTGGGGGCTGCTGATAGTTCTGCTGACTGCAGAATATTAAATATTCCAACACTCCCCCTTAATCTACAGGTCAGCTGTCAATCTAATGTTTCCTTCCAGAGCTAATCTTTGAAGCTTTCCATAATGCCAAGCCTATCTCTTAGGCATTCAAAACTATCCTTAGGCAATGCTTTGGTGAAGATGTCGGCGAGCTACTGCTTGGATCTGCAATATTGCAATTTAATCTCACCTTGTTCTACCAACTCCCTGATGAAGTGATATCGAATCTCGATGTGTTTTCTTCTTTTGTGGAAGACCAGATTCTTCGTTAGTGCTATGGAGGACACATTGTCATAATGAATTACTATGTTGTCAACTTGTTGTTGCGGTAAATCTGTAAGGATCCTTCTCAACCAAATAGCCTGACAAACTATTGCATTTGCCACTATGTATTCTGCTTCTGCTGAGTTGAAGAGACAATCAACTGCTTCTTTAATGCCCATGAGATTCTACCCAATCCCATGTTGAAGAAATAGCTAGATGTGCTATTCCTATCATCCACATTTCCTGCCCAATCACTATCCATGAAACCATCCAACTTAAACTCATTATTTGTTGCATACAAAATGCCATAACCAATTGTTCCATTAACATACCTCAAAATCCTCTTTCCTGCTTGCCAATGTGTCTCCTTAGGTTCCTCCATGAACCTAGATATCAAGCTTACCACATACATTAAATTAGGCCTAGTTGATGTCAAATACATCAAACTTTCAACCATGTTTTTGTAAAGGGTTGGGTTCACTTGCTTATAGCTGTCATTCCTACATAGTTTCAGACCTGTTGTTGTTGGTGTAGGGGCAGGTTTGTTGTTATTCATTTTGAACCTTCTCAAAATCTGTTTGGCATAGTTAGCTTGTGAAATAAAAATGTCATGTGTTTGTTGAAATTCTATCCCAAGAAAATACTTCAACAAACCTAAATCCATCATGTCAAATTCATTTTTCATCACCTCCTTAAAATCAGCAATTTTGTTGTCACTATTCCTAGTGAAAATCAAATCATCTACATACAAAACAACAATTAAAATATCATCTTCAGCTGATTTGATGTAGAGTGTGGGCTCATTGTTGCTTTTGCTAAAGCCATTTCTCAACAAGTAAGCGTTTATTCTGCTATACCATGCCTGAGGTGCTTGTTTTAGCCCATAAAGAGCTTTCTAGAGCCTATACACATTGTCCTCTTGCCCTGGGACTTCATAGCCAGGTGGTTGCTCCACGTACACTTCCTCTTTCAGCACTCCATTTAAGAAGGCTGACTTTACATCCATCTACATCACTTTCCACTGATCTTGTGCTGCAACTGCTACGATTGTCCACACTGTTTCCAGCCTTGCAACTGGTGCATATGTCTCATCATAATCAATACCGAGCTGCTGTTGTTACCCTTTCACAACAAGTCTTGCCTTATGCCTTTCAATTTTCCCTTTTGTAGTACACTTGGTCTTATAGACCCACTTCACTCCAATCACTTGCTTACCTTTGGGTAACTCAGTCAACTCCCATGTTTGGTTTCTCTCTATAGCCTCCAATTCTTCATCCATGGCCTTACACCATTTCTCTTCTTTTACTGCTTCCTCAAATTATGTTGGATCACTATAGGAAAATAGTGTAAAATCCAAGTTCTCATCAAAATCAGCATGTTGTGTGTTGTCATAGATCTCCCTCACACTCTTTTTTTTTCTTGGCATCAATGATGTGAGTGTAGGGTCTGATTTTGCTTCCAAACTGCTACTACTCTGACCTTTGGAGCTACTGTACTGCTGACTATCAGAGCTACTGCTCTGCTGAATTCTGGAGCTGCTAGTCTACTGCCTCTGTTCAATGCTGCCAAACTTACTATTCTACTACAGATCACAGAAGCTGCTATCATCTATAACTTCTTCATCATCAAGGGGTATTGTAACTAAAATACCTATGGTGTCATCCACCATTCCATCCCATGCTTTGTTCTCAATGAACACAACATCCCTACTTATTACAACATTTTTGGTGATGGGATTGTACAATTTGTAGTCTTTTGACTCCTCACTATAGCCTATGAAGATGCATTTTTCTCCTTTATCATCAAATTTTTGCCTCTTCTCCTTTGGCACGAGTGCGTATGCTCTACACCCAAAAATCCTCAAGTGCTCAACACTCTATTTGTGGTTTTCCCATGCTTCTTGTGGAATCCTATCACAAACAACTTTTTTAGGGCATCTATTCAATATGTAGATTGTTGTTGCTACAGCTTCTCCCAAAAATATGTGTGACAACCCTTTTGCCTTCAGCATACTGGCTGCCATATCTTGAATGGTCCTATTCTTCCTTTTTGCCACTCCATTTTGCTATGGGGTATACCTATTTGTGAATTCTTTGTGAATGCCCTCATTCCTACAAAAATTTAGGAATTCATTGGAGATGTATTCTCCCCCTCTATCTATTCTAAGGGCTTTGATATAGTGACCACCCTCCTTCTCAACTACTACCTTAAACCACTTAAACTTCTCAAAGGCTTCTGATTTTTTTTTTCAGGAAATAGACCCATATTTTTCTACTATAGTCATCTATGAAAGTCATGAAATATGTATTTCCTCCTAAAGTGGGGGTTTTCATGGGTCCACACAAATTTGAGTGCACTAACTCTAGTGGTGTCTTTGCTCTTCTAGAATACCTGGATTGGAAAGGTTGCCTATGTTGCTTTCCTAAAATGCAAGCCTCACACTCGCCATCAGGTTCTACAATGGATGGTAAACCCCTAACCATTCCTTTTCTAGACAATAATCTCAAACTTGAAAAGCTTAAGTGCCCATACCTTAAATTCCATAGCTTGCATGGGTCTTTGATGACTATCTTGAATGCATCTGTTCGGATCAACACTTTCTTCTAAACTATCAGTGAAGCAGAACAATATTCCGATTGTCTCCTTATCACAAACACTATGTGCATCCCGGGAGAGGAAACATTCTCATCATCATGACTCAACCATACTCTTTTTTTTCCTCTATCAAATATTTTAAATTATCCATTCTCCATCAGATCTTGTAACCATTTAGACCATTTGTCCAATGCTCAATAGGTTATGTTTTATGCGGGGCATATAGACATCCTGGATTTTGCTCTCACCATTCTTGGTTTGGATGCTGACTACACCTTTTCCAATGATGAGAACCTTCTCATCATTTCCAATTTTGATCTTAGTTTTTAAACTACTGTCAATCGAAGTAAATAAACTCTTGTTACCACTCATGTGGTTGTTGCATCCACTGTCCAAGTACCATACTTCCTCATTGCTGCACTCAGCAAGGTTGCAAATAATGAAAACATGTGATTTTTTGCCATTTTCAACTTTGTTCTCATTTGCTACATTAGCATTTTGGCCTCCATAGTCACGCTACTTTTTTTGACATTCACTATCATAATGGCCATATTTGTGATAGTAATAACATTGCACATTGCTTTTGTCACTCCTTTGATTCAAACTGTTGTTCATCCTCTGGTTCTGGTTTGTAGATGTGCTAGCCATTGCCTATGTGCTATCAAAACCTCCACTTCTAGAATTGTTTATGCCTTTACCTCTTTGACCTCTTCCTCTATTGTTTCTTCCTCTTCCTTGACCTCTTGCATTGGTCTGAGCTTTGAATTCTTTCTCTAGGAAAGGAGCAGATCTGTTCAACCACTGCTCATGGGTTTGTAGTGAACCCATCAACTCATCTATGCATTTGAGACAAGTATTTTTCCTCTTCAATGGCAACTGCTACATAGTCAAATTTAGTAGGTAGACTTCTTAGGATTTTTTCAACAATCCTTTGTTCTTCCATTGTTTCTCCATTGACTCTTAGCTAATTTACCAGGGTGGAGACCTTAGTGTGGAAATCTAAAATGGACTCATTATCCTTCATTTGTAGAGTCTCAAAGTTTCTTCTCAAGAGCTGCAACTTAGCTAACCTCACTTTGTCAGTCCCTTTGTAGCTATTTTGTAATATATTCCAAGCTTGCTTTGAGTAATTTGTTGCTGCAATAGGTGGGAAAATAGCCTCACTCAAGGTTTCCTGAATCAAGCTGAGGGCTTTGGCATCCTTCATTCTTATATCTTTCAATTGATTCTTTTGTGCATTTGAAAGGGTTGCAAATGCATTTGGGTTAGTTATATCATTGAACCCATTTGTGACCAACTCCCATAGGTCATTTTCAACTAAGATGGTCCTCATCTTCTTAGCCCATATGTGATAATTTTGTCCATCAAAATGTGGTGGCTGCTACAAACCTTTGTTCTCACCTCCTGCCATATTTCTCCTCTCAAATCTGAGAAAACTTACTGCTTAGATAACCTAGGGCTTAACCCACAATAAACAAACTAACTGACTGCTTGTCCACCCAAAAAAATAGGGCTCTAATACCACCTTGTTGGGGCAGTAGGCATGCTGACACACAACTTTGCAGTTGTTACTAGACTAATAGACATAAATCAAACACACAAAAAGTGCATAGAGTACGCACAGTGATAGCAAGACAAAACAGACAGAAAATAACTTTGCATATATTTCTTGTTCTTTCCAAAATACAAAAAACTCAGAGGATATTCGCTGATTTGCATGAACAAAATAAATATAAACTAATTTGGAGAGATGTCCAATGGCTGGGTGCTACACTCACACCTCAAATACATAAGCTGCTATAATCCTATAGCTGCAACTAACAATGCATTGCATCTGCTAAACATTCTTTGTTAGAAACCAAGATCAGATTTGCAAACCAGAATAATACTTCCACAGAAGAGGAAAACAAAAAAGCAAGACCTTTGCAAGAAGATGTGCAAATATAATTATTCGAGAGTTCATTATTACAAAGAGATCAATCCTTATGAAGGAGATCAAGAAACCCTAAAAGCGAAACCCTAAATGAAACCCTAGTGTGCACACTTAATAATTAATCAATTATTAATGTTCCTAAGTTTAGCTTAAGCAACTAAAGGAATAAGTGACTTAATTAATTAACCAGTATGATATAATTAATTAAGCATAATAACTTATTACTCTAACAACCCCCTTTAAGATGAACTTAGGAAGAAGCTAAAACACTAGAATAGGATGCATGAAAGCAAAGATGGGTCCCGACAACTAGGCCTGATCAGGTACCCATTTACAAATACAATAAGGAGTAGAGAAGGAAAAACCCAGTGGGACAAAAAAACCCCCTACAATGAGATGACTATTGCAAAAAAGCACTAGAAGAACACTGTGGAGTAACACTAGAACCCCTAAAATCTATGAAGCAGCAAGCAATTATTGAAAGATTTATTACTAAAAATGAAGTGCAAAGATGCAAGATGCTCCCTCCCAACTGCCAAAACATCCAAGTAATCTCCAAACAACCCATCGGGCCAAATTTGGACTAAGTGATCAACCTAGGACAGATACAAAAAGGTGCATTGACAGCAACATAGAGCTCCTTAATACCTTTCAAACTCCACAAAGACAGTGAAAATTGAAGATCGTGGCAAAAAGTTATGAGCTCGGAAGTCCAAAAAGAACATCTGACTTAAAATAGAAATAAATGTATTAAAATAGAAAAATACTATAAAATAACCTACACCACAAGATAGTTCTTGGAACTAGCTTTCTGACGATTTTTTTTTTTTCAAAAATCTGAGTTCAGACGCAAAAGTTATGCCCAAAATACCAAAACTCCTCCAAAAGGGTTTGGAGTTAAGCCTAGCGGCTAGGCTAGCTGCTAGCATTAACCGCTAGCATTAACCACTATTGGTTAACCGCTAGTGGTTAACTGACGGCGGCGTCCATTAACTCTAGTTTTTTTTTTAAATTCTTGGATTGCGTGCCGTACAAGGCCGTACGACCCAGAAATGAACAAAACTTACCTCCTAGAGTCACTGTGTTTGATTATGATGATTTGATAGTCGATTTTGGGGTTTCTGGGTGCTCTGAACATGGTGGTGAGGTCCGTTTGGGCTGAGAATGCTCCAAAATTTTAGGTATGATGTAGATCTGGAAACCCTCATCAACTTCAAATCCTCGTAGATCTGACAAACATAGGTCTTTTTCGATGAAATGAAAGGCAAACCTGACTGCTCCGGAAGCTCTAGATTCAATGGAATGCTCAGATCTAACCCAAAATGTTGCATAGATGAACTCAAGGCATGATACCTTCGAGGAATCTTGAATGAACCCTGCAATGATTTTCTCAAAAATTTGAGAAGGGGTTGCAAATCAAGGCTCTCATACCATGTTAGAAACCAAGATTAGATTTGCAAACAGAAATAATCCTTCCACAGAAGAGAAAAACAAAAAAGAAAGAGATTTGCAAGAAGATGTGCAAATATTATTATTCGAGAGTTCATTATTACAAAGAGATCAATCCTTATGAAGGAGATCAAGAAACCCTAAAAGGGAAACCCTAAATGAAAACCTAGTGTGCACACTTAATAATTAATCAATTATTAATGTGCCTAAGTTTAGCTTAAGCAACTAAAGGAATAAGTGACTTAATTAATTAACAGTATGATTTAATTAATTAAGCATAATAACTTATTACTCTAACATTCTTTTTGTGTTGCTACTATCACTAATTTGTGCTAAACATTCTATTTTCATCTGCTACTATAGGGTCACCTTCCAATACAAAATTTCTGCTGCTCTAAACTAACTCTAACGAATACATTTTTTTTGTCTTCTATTAGCAAGCTCATGAGAATGAGCGCTTCAATTCAAAATTCAAATTTACCTACGACATTAATTTCTAGCAGGCTGCAACAGCTAAGCAAACTCAAAAACTTGCACTTCTTTTCAATTTCAAATTAACCTACTATCTTGAATGCTGCAGGAATACGTTGGTTGCAACTTGGTCTTCATTCTGACGTGGGGGCTACTGACAGTTCTGCTAACTATATAATATTAAATATTCCAACATAATTTACATTGCAGGGGGATTTGGCAAAGATGGTAATGTTGATGGACAATGTGAAGCAGCAGTTTATAGAGTAAATGAAGACAAGTGGGAGCTTCTCCCTAAGATGCAAGAAGAAGTTGGAATGTGTAAGGGTGTTTTTATTGTAGGAATGTTTTATGTCATTGGTATTTTTAATAATAGAACTGAAAAATTTAATCCCAAAATAGGAGAATGGACAAGAATAATTGGTATGTCTTTGGACACTATTAATGTATGGGATGCCGATCTTTTATATGTGTTTGGACAACTAATTGCATTTGGAAAAGAAGGAATAGAGCAATATGATTGGGAAAAAAATATGTGGGAAGAATTAGAAGCCTCACCTCAACAAATTTACTTTTTTCCTGCCACATTATGTGGTGATAGATTTTTCTTGTGCAACTATAATAATAATCTTTCTTTCCTTGAGCGTGAGCGTCTAGTTTTTCATATGTATAAACCTGGAGCAACTTTCTCGGAGAGGTGGATTTCCTTTTACAAACCACAAATTTTCTGGATATGCCAATCATTTCGGTTGCCACACTAGAAATATAAAACATCCACAACTGCTTCATTACTATATCATTTAAAACATATGATTATTCAAAATAGAGTTTACATGTGTATTCCTTTGAATGTTAAAATTGGTGTTCTGATATACACTACTAATAGAGGAGGTTTAGGATATTAATTTAAATAAAATAAATTATATTTTTAATTTTCTAATTGTCTTAAATTAAGACAATAAAAGATCTAAAATAAAATTTTAGCCGATAGGTGAAGGGAGATAGATTTGGTGCATTTCATCTAATAAAGCATTTTACGCTGGTAGGGTTTCGTAAATTTTCTGTCTTTTTGTCTTTTTTTTTGTATTGGATAATTTTCTTTGTCTTGCTTTGGAAAATCTTCGGATTTGAAGATTCTTCTTGGCACTTTGTCAGTGGTGGATGGATTGCTCAGGCATGTGATTACTCAGCCAATGCCCTTCTGAATCTTTTATACCTTTCGGTGCTTTTTTTGTTCGAGGCTTGTAGCTGATGAGTAGAATTTGGTGAGCTATGTTTTTTCTGGCAGACCGTCTTCTTTCTTGGATTTGTTCAATTCTTTGATTAGACAGGGGTTTGCATGTTTTTTCTAACTTTTTCCCTGCTCTATTCAAGTTCCAGTTGAAGGAAGACGGTGTTAGCAGAGCTAAATTTTGTTTCAGGTGCGGTTGAATATTTTTGAGTACTTTATGTTTTTGGTTTGCTTATTATGTTGTATGCAAAGATAGCAGTAGTGAGAATGAAATTGAGTCCAGTGAGATAGTGAAATTTGGGGGGCAGAAAGTTTCAATATTTCAGTTGGAAAAATGGGCTGATTTTGATTCATCTTTACTACCTTTTAGTGCATCCTCTTCCCCATTTTTACACCATCGACTCACAGATGGTCGTGACATTTTTTCTCATCGTGAATTTCCCATTCTTTGCTATATTCATTTCCTATTCCATCAATGGGTTCTCCGCAGCTCTCTCCAAAGAACAAGATCAATCAATTGCTTGTACATTATCTTCTTTCTTTTTGTCTATACCAAGTTCCAAATAAGGTGTTCACTAAGATAATTCAAAAAACCTTATGAATGATTCAAATATTGATTTCATGGAGGGTCAATTATGTAATTTTTGTGAAAAGATAATTTAGCCTAGTTTTTTTGTAATATGTGGAAATGATTATTAATGATAACCAGTTATTATTGTTGGTGTAGCAATGGCGGGAGTCTTTTCAGTGTTTCCCAGTAGGATGCACAGTCTACACACGAGAAGATTATAGAATTTTTTGGGTTTGGATGTAGACTATGTGAGAGGTAGTTTAGAATATAGAATAGATACTCCTATCACAAGTGATGTGATTATAGGCTTACTTGACATAGGTATAGGGAACTGTTTCAATATATCAAAACTGAGATTATGTGGTATTTTCAATTTGAAATCTTGTATTGTCAAACACTTTAAGTTTTGTTTTGGGAAATAAAAATTGTGGATGCACATGTAATGGCTTCCATCTATTGTGTTACCATCACCAATAAATATGTAAAAATGCAGGAATATGGCACTTTCCTCTTTTTCTAACCAAATGGGTTTCCTATTTCTGCATATTCCTTCCTACTTTTTTCAAAGATTCCAAGCATAAATTAGTAAAGCATCTGATATGTTCCAATTTTATTTGAAATTTGATCTAATACTATGCAAAATGGAAGCCGTCAAAGTTGTGTTATACTTCTTACATCCAATTATCTACAGTTCTTTCCTTGCTTAGAGATGAGGTGGGAAGAAAATAGTCATAGTGTTTCTCTAGATATGAATATCTATGGCTTCAATGGAATATAAATACTTTCAGCATAATCTATTGTTTTTAAAATACATGTCCTGACCAGTCATGTAGACCCTTCTTTTTCGGGGATATTTATAGAGACTCCATTAATTTTTAAATTTTTTTTAAGCTTAATATTATGAATGACTAATTTGTGAATAATCTAGATTCAACTATTTCTATGTTCATGGAAACCATTTGGTGTTGGATAAAATTTTGTGTGGTTTTTGACTTTTCTTTGTTTCCCCTTATATTTTTAATGAATTTTATAACTCAAGAGAGTCTTTATTATTTTCCTCTATATGTGATTCTTATTGTGATGGGGTCTCCATAAAATCACAATTTTATTGATACTTAATACATTATTGTGTTAGGATCTTCATGAACTGCTCTTCATCTTGTGGCATAATGGTTTTTAATGCAAATAATTGCTTATGAGATAATTTGATGGAAACATTTCTATGTAGTGACCTTTTATGCCATATACATAGGATTATGTCAACTAATTGCTTGATATTGACACTAGGATAACTATGTAATTTAGAGCTTTGGGCATGAAATTTTAATAAGAAAAATATGGTGTGAGCAAGTGAGGATGTCAAAAAATTACAGGCAAATAGAGCAGTCGTTGGGGCTATTCTAAACTAGTGGAAGGAGTCCAGCCTATCAGAAAGGATGGTGGTGCAGTAGATTAGTAGAAGCTAGAACATATTCCTTAGTGGATTTTCAAAAATGGTGGTTGGGTGGAAAAATGCCTTCCCCAATACAGATAGAATCAAGCCAACTGGAACTCATAAGAAAAACTAGAATATAGGAGTAGGTGTGGATGGTTCCGGGAAGGGGATCTAAAAGGAAAACAATTAGTTGCCAAGTGGAAGTCAAAAGGAGGAAATCCTCAGAATCGCATCAACAAAGTATGGCAAATGAAAAATCCACTCAACACTGAGCAGAACACCTTCGTGAAGATGTCTCAACTGATTGGAGAGGAATTTGAATTTAGCAGAAGAATGAATAAGAGAGATTGTGATCTTCTCTGAAGAAAGCTGAATCACAAAGACTCTCAATCCTGAACATTCCAAGGTATGAAAATGCGACCTAGAGGTCATAATTTTTTTCAAATGCTAGTAGAACTGATAGTTTAAAGGGTGGCGAGACTTTTAGACCATGCCCTTTTTGTGAAATGGACTGGCCCAACCAACTCGAATGAGGAGATCAAAGTTTGGTGGATGAAAAAATATCTAGATCAGGTAAGTGTTACCCCTCTTCCAAATTCCTTCTTTCTAATAGAATGTATAGACTTAAATCTAAAATTGGCAATCCTAGGAGGGGACCCTTTGTTTATGAATGTGCACTAGTTTTACTGCACAAATTGGCAAGCTACCTTTGACCCATGGAATCACCAATTGACCCAAATCCTGACCTAGATT
>VDFB02126626.1:0-49369 GCA_007258455.2 Sequoia sempervirens | reverse complement strand
TGGGACCAATTCTTCTCTATCTTTAGAGATTTCCATGAAATTTCTCCTTGCTAAACTTGGGTTGATCCTTTCACCAAATTGCTCCAGGAAAGCAGCTTTGAGTTCATTCCAACAATGTATAGAGGCATCAGGAAGAAAAGAGAACCACTCTCTTGCATCTCCCTTTAGTGATTGAACAAAAAGCTTCATCACCATATCTTCAAAATCAATTTCATAATCACCCATTACATCTACAAATTCTTGCACATGCTTATTTGCTAATTCAAATTTCTCACCACTGAACTTTGGTATCTTATCCCTAATCTTGGGTGGCACAATATTCGGGTAGCCACAAACATTGTCAAAGTTGATAGCTTTGTACCTATCATTACAAAAGCCATCCTGATGGGCCCACTATTGCGTGATTTATATATTTTTTTCCATATTTGTACCAGATGGAACAAATTGACAACTCACCCCTAATTCTTGAAAAGGAATATTAAAATATTTATGCAATTTATACAACACTACTTCAATTCCTTTTACAAATATAATCCCAAGGTCTTGGCACAAGTATTCCATAAAAGGGTTGCGTAAGATCTACAATATGACATGATTCTTGCACTTTACTACATAAATTTCAACTTACATATGAAGCATGTTAAAATTCTTGAATATTCCTCGATCTAGTGCTAAATCACTTAATAGGGAACCAAAAAAAAATTCTAAGATGTTCAAATATGTGAAGAATACCTAGAAACATTGTAGTTGCTACAAATTTTTTTTGGAAATGTTGTAGATCTCAAACTTTATTCAGCTCTTCAACAGGTTCTTTTTGATAGAGTCGCCACCTCTCTTATTAGAGGATTGAACTTTGAACAACTTGAAGTTCTTTCACATGTAAACTTCTTTTTGAGTTCCTTTCACCAGCAGAGCACCACAGATCTTGAAATAATCAAGTTCATTGCAACAAATCTTTCTTCTCGAGGCTTGAAATCCTTCAATATTTGAACTTGATTTCAGAATGGCAAATAACTGACTCTATGCAAATGATATGACTCTATTTCTAAACAACCTACAATTGGAAATTCATAATTATCCCTAGCAGAGTCATCATTTTGTTGGTGACCCAGATGGGAAAATAAGATGTCACAATAATTTTCAACCTCCAATTACAAACAATAGCTCAATATTGGAATGACTCTTTGATAACACAATCTGCAACCAGAATTTTGAGTGCATTCCCCAGCAGAGTCACCATTCTGTTGGTTTTTTTTTCCAATGGACCCAAGAAATCTCTAAGGGATAGCCAATTCCTATGTTTAAGACTCCTGAAATGACTATCCAACGAACAAGACCTAGTTGAAGACTAAGGTCTCCTACACTTTAGGCTCTGTTGGGCCAATGAGGGTATTCCTATTGGTGTTCATTTGAATTATACTTGAAATAACACATCATTTTCATAGATCAACATGAATGAAGGATAATAGTACAACAATTACTATGAAATTAGCTTTTTTTCTAAGCAATATGCTACCCATTCATCAAGGAGTATTCCTCATGGTAATAGACACAAAATTATGTATGAAGATTAATGAATTTTAAGATGGAGTGAAAACCTGACTTTAGTTTGGTTGTCTAACAATTATTTGATCAACCCCTTAGGCAAATCATTAAGGAACAAATCAGTTTCTTATTGGGAAATAGAGTCACATACACAAGAACCAATAATATAGAAATGACTTGAATATTTTGGTGGGTGGACTACCCTCATAACAACTTTGCATTACGAGGCTCTTTATCTCTGATATATAACTGCTTATCAAACCCCCTGTGAATAATTGTAAATTTATGACTCCATTTAAGAATTTAATTGATTTTCTTGAATCAAAGCAGAAACAGAGACATACATTTGAACAAATGCTCAAAGAAGAATGACAATATCATTAACATCTCATTCAAAATTCATTCAAATCCACATAAGGAGAGAAAGTATATCATAATTATACATTTATTCATGCTTATAAGTCATATATCCATACAATTTAAGATAATTTGCATATATTCATCCAATGCTTAAAACAGGCAATCTATTCTATTTCTATCCTTCTACCCCTATACATTTGACTCAAAACCTAGCCAGAGTTTTTGTCATTTTTTTTATTTTTTTTGCAAGTGAGCCTTGAATTCCATTTTATATGACAAGGGAGTGACATGCTTCGGGCTCAAATACAATTTCACCAAAAAAATTCATTTCATCAAAATATCCATTGCATTTAATTTTCATTTCAAAACTTCCCACACGTTGAATTTGTAAAACATGGTGCAACTGGGAAGGCCAAAGTTGTAACTGCCATCAGAGAAGGGAATGCAAAGTGCCACCAAAACCCCTTTTTTTTGCTATCCATGCAGCAAAACCAGGAAACCAAATCACCATGAAGGCACACAGTCGACAAAAAAATGTGCCACACATGCAAAATCAAAGCCATCAGCAACAACAATATCATCAACACAAAAAATTTACGTCCCACACATAGCAACCTCTTATCTACCCACCACCCCACCTTTACTAGTTCCATGCCCGTGATACACATGCCCACTTGTAGTCATTTCCAGAGGAGGAGAGGAAACCTCAACCTCATCTTCTTTCTTTTCCTTGCCCAACACAGTTCCAGTCCTCCTGCTCGGGGTTTTGACTGCCAACGACACAACAAATATCACTTCATCATCAGAGGGCAGACAGTGATTCAAGAGAGCTAAATATTGATAGTAGTCAGATTCGGTCTTAGTTTCACTATCATAAGTGTTGCTCGTAAGGTCAATGGGAAAGTGTTGGCATCCAAAGAAGCCACACCCATACCTTATCTTCCTTTGTGCTCTAGCAAGAGACCACACTAGGCCTTTTCCTTTGTCATCCACCTTTCCTAAAACACGAGCCTTGAATTGTAGCCTTTAACTGCACCTAGTGGGTATGAGTCTAGGTTTTTAGCGGGAATGTTGGCCTACATGGCCGAAGGAGCTTCTAGTGCATCAAAAATAGAATTTTGTGAGCTCAGACGAGCAGATCTCCTCACTAGTGCACTCATTTTACGTGTCAATTACTCAAAACTACCTTGCCTTAACTAAGAACACACCAATTTGCTAAGTATGAATGGCATGAATAGCAGTTTTTCCTTCTATATTTATCATGTGGAGAGATGGCATTCACAATCAATGCTTAGCACACATGCGTAAGCCAGGAAACTCATTGGTAGATGCACTACCACCGTTTAATTCCCCATTTGCATGGAAATCCATAGACAATGCTTCATGATTACCAACATTTGTGTCTCCACATGAATTGAGGTCAACTCAATCACTCTGCAAGATGTTAGCCATTAATGTGAGCTGGTTACACAGAGTAAAAATGGCCATCATGTGTTGTTCACCAACTTTGAATGCTATCCATTAATCTTTTGCCTTGATGGTTGATCAAACAACCAGCCTCTATTTGACCACCTTTGACTTCTAGTGGTGCTTTGCTAAAGTATTCTCAGCCAATAATCTTCATCCATGTCGAATGGCATCTTCGTAGTGTGGGAGCTCCACCAAATGAGTAGAATGGGACAGGTGTTGAGATCTCATTGATCTCGTTCATTTTAACCATTGTTCATCTTCACCTAGAGAGCCAGCGGGGAACAGTGAAGATCATTCCATGACTTGCATCTCAGTCGTTCATAGAAGATGTTGGCCATGGAGTCGATAGTGGGGAGTGAGTCTCATGGTCGTACAGGGACACACGTCCACCTATTACTAGTCTTACTGCATTTATCCTGTAGGCACTTAATTCCTGCAGGTTGGTAGGGTACGGTTCAGATCTTCTCCCAAATCCTTGAATCTTTGAGACCTGCACTTAGCACGGTTAGCATTTAATGAAAGGATTTAGCTAAGCCACCAGTGACATGACCACTAGGGTTAATGACTTAAGCTTACGTCACGAGGTTAAAATTAAAAACCTGACTTTAGGAAAATACTTAATGCGGTGGGAAAATGATGACCAATTCTTTGGGCTAATGGGGCCGATAAACTAACGTGTTGGATGGCTCAGTAGATGACTTAAGGGGTTGATGACCAACTGAGCGGGTCAACCTCAAATTATAATTTTTGCATGCTCTAGTGAATGAAACCCTACTCATTCATGGGGACAAGGGTTTTAAAATGGAGACCCAGGTCAGGTGGTAGAGAGAAAATTCCTCAAAATTTTAGAAGCTCCATCAGAGCCCAACATGCTTCCCTCTATATCTTGATAGGGGTATGAGATAAGCAAGAGACTTTCAAATTTTCAAATAAAAGAATATCCTATTTGAAAATAAATTTATAAGGTAACTGATCACATTTTCCATTCATGACATCCAAGTCAAAGGTCCAATGAGGTTACCCCCTTTCACTTTGAAATAGGATCATGAATGATCAATGAGCTCATTCAGATGCATCATAATCTTTTAAACAGAGCCAAAAGGTGCATCATTTTCTTTCAGTAAGGAAATCATGACTGCATACATGTTTCTATGTTATCACTATTTTTACATCATGAATTTATACCATTTATGTGTTGGCATTATCATTTCTTGTTGTATATATCATATGTGATGCATCTATTTGAAGCAACTCATTCATTAAGTGACAAAAGGGCAGAAGGAAGTTTTTTGTGTTAAGTTATGGGTTACTTGCATCTGGAGGGTGGACAATGAAGACACTGTTATAACTATGGGATATGAGGAGAGCCAAAGGGGAATGAGAGGAGAAAAGATAGTTGTTACAAACTAAATGAGTGGAGTATAGCTAATGATAATGGCTGAGTTGATCAAGGTGCAATAATCAAATGAGGATCAATGTGTGAGAATGTAAAGGACAAAAGACAAAGAATTCATTTATCATTACAAATGTAATGAATGGTAAACAGTGAATGGTATATTTACCTAAATTAAACCATCATGTTGTTCATAGGAATAGTGGGTATGCATTGTCATTATACAAGTTCTGAGTAAGATAAATGACCTTTAGGACAGTGTCTCTAATCATTAGACTCAGAAAATCAAATACAATGCCAAATACAGAGCATGATAAGCATTTTTTTGTCAACAATATTTTGGACACCATTTATGCACATGGATATCAATAATAGATCATTTAAGCAATCATTTTGAAATATACAAATGCTTTGTGAGAAGGAATTTAGAAGGTAGAGAGATGTTGAACCATAGATTTTTGGGATAGGGGACTCTCTTACACTTCTAGGGTTTTGCACCTAAAAGGAGAGAGGAATCTCGAAAACCTTTATGGATCAAAATATGATTGAAATCTATTAAAGGAGAATAACCTAAATGTTGAAAACTGATAAAATATATTGACTAATGAATGAAAACTAAAGAAATGTAAAGTGTTTGAAAACACAATGTGATATGCAAACATATAGTAAATGACCTAGAAATGACCATGAAACAAAACAAAAAGCTGTAGAACTAAATATGTGCACTTGGAAATATGTTGAGGACTGGAATGAAGACTAGAAATGTTGTTGATTATGGAATTTTAACCTACTGGGACACTTACACCATTTTGGGCGACTTAGTCCCAGTTCTGAAAAAACTACACTAGAGCCTGTTTCATCCAAATGGGTATTTGAATCTATGAAAATTTCTAACAAACATGTACAGTGGGACTATGTCGCCATTGATAGAGACTTAGTCCACTTTGGATTTTCTAAAAATCTAAAAGTGGAAATGGAAGCCCTCGATCTACACTTTCTTTTCCTCCAAGTGTCTAGATCTGAAACTGCCAAATTCAAGCCTGTAAGTGACTTTTTGTGGATATTTTGACCTAGCCAACAAGGAAATTTCTTCAACAAGTTTACAATGTATTCTTCAATTATTTCCAAGCCTTCAAAGTACCTAAGTCTGCAAACACACAAAGAAAGAAAGAGAAATATTGAATGTTAGGAATGGGGGTTTGCCTTAGTCAAACCCCTTTTAGGTAATTAAACCAAATGAAGAAATAAGATGAATCATGAACATGAAATAATGGAATTAGTACCTTCCATGATGATAGATCTTGAATTTTTGCTACAATGGATGAAGAATCTTCCATTGAATTCCTTAAAATGCTATCTTGATGACTTAAAATACTAAAACTCTAGCTTGTTTGACTTTAGGGAGATAATGAATGATGAATGAATTATGAATGAGTTATGAATTAGGGTTTAAAATATTTTTTATATAGGAAATCCACCTAAAATTCCCGTTAATTTGATCCCCAAGGTCGACATGAAAGAAAATTAAACTTAAAACCCAATTTTTCCTGCTCAAACCTCAAAAATAGCCCAAATGGACAGTCGCCAAGTTGGGCAACTTAGTCCCACAGGGGCTCTTTTTCTAGCTGGGATGTCGAGGAGTGAAGAATTTTAATTTATATGATGATTTAGTCAGGTTTTTGATCAAAGTAAGCCTCAGGATGCACAATATTGGGTCATAAGGGCCTATTAATGATGATGTAAAGGGTAATTAGGGATAGGTGCACAAAGTTCAATGTGAAAGTGTGATTAAATACACTTTACAAAATTAAAATGAGGTCCACATAGCCTAGAAGAGTATAAGAACCAATTTGAATGTGTAAAATGCATTACAACACTAGGTCAAGGCTATTTTTAATTTACAAGCTTTCTAGATTAATGTGAGAATACAATTAAATAAATTTTATAACATTGAATTAGGGGAAAGATAGGTCCATTAGACTTAAATGCTTAATAAAAGTCTAGAAAAGTGTGAACTTAGTCATTTACAACACTTTACAACACCTTTACAAGACATCGTTAGATGTATTTTATTTAGTTTGCAAGGGTCCAAGACTTGATGTGGATGTGTAAAACACCTCACAACACTAAATAAAGGCATCATTAGGTCCAATTTATCATTAATTATTCCCAAATCAAGCAAGAAATACTTTTGTCTATGCTACATTTAGCCTCCACTTTAGTGAGAGGATGAACCTGCTTCAAAATCACACTAAAGTAGACATTCAAGAGGGGTCCAATTGTACCAATGCGGATGAAAAAGGATGACAAAGATGAAGGAAGCGGTCAATACCCCAGGATCCAAGATCCCAAGTCAAACCAATCATAAGCACAAGAAGACACACACAAGGTGAATGATTTGCAGCAAAACAAGATACACAATCTTGCAATGGAAATAACTAGAAGGAAGAGAAGTAAAAAGGTGGATCAAGCTTCGACCATTTTTCCAACACATTGTAGATTAGATCTAGGTTGTTTTTCCAAAAAATGCATACTCACTCTGAGGCAACGAAACTCATGGTTGTCCACTGGGTGAGAAGTCCTAAGAGATGAGACACATACACACATGGCAGGTATGCACTCACACACATGCAAGTGGCTATGGGGAAATTCATGCCTCAGAATGGACTTCCTACTTGAACCATAGCAAAGTTATACCTCCTAATAACTTTCATAAGGCACCACAATGATTTTTTTTTAAATGATTGTGAATATCATGTAAAGATTTTGTTAAAGGAGATTTTTCTTTGTTCATGCAAGGTCTCATCTTAGGGAACATTGTGCCTAATGTCTCCAAGAGAGGACAAGTGCAATGTCTCATCTTGGGAAACATTGTACCTAATGTTTCCAAGAGAGGAAATCACATGCAAAAAGAAAATCGTACAATGAAATATGAGTGTCAATGTATGCCCCCACTTTAAAGTGGTTTCTAACACCATTGTTGTGAGCAATTGCTTTAAAGTAGAAGAAGAAGACATGAGAGCTTATTTAGAAATCCCTATGCCAAGTCATATGTTTCCAATAAACTATGTCATGAAAAAGGGAGTATGTCACATGCGAGCCAACTTAAGGCATGTCATCCACATCCCAAGCTTGCTCTTATATGTTCATGAAAGGTTAACGACTAGCCAAAAGAGACAACAACAAGTGACATATGAGGACAAGGCTACCTAACCCCTTTCCCCCACTTAGTGCAAGACAAGGATGAGCGAAAATGATTGAGGAAAAACATGCTAGAGTAAAAATTAGTATCAATTAGAGGAAGTAGGTGCCCCCACATTAGGGAGAGTACTAAACTCCTTAAGATGTTGGATTTTACTACTCAAGGAATTACATTCATTAGTAGAATGACTGTGAACTCTATGATAGGCACATAATGAAGTCTTGTAATAGAATTTATTTTGAGTTCTTGGGGGAAGGGATATCAAGTGATCTTGGAGGAGTCTCGACAAGATACCCTCTTAATCAATGGTAGAAGATGTTCTTGTAGTTTGCGAAAAATATATCTCTTTCTTAGATGTACAAGACATCATACCTACACAAGATTCTTTAGATGTCAAGATTTGGTTCTCTCCTCTATAGGAGGGTGTAAAATATAACAAATTCAAATCATCAGTGTTTTGTGAGATAACATTTATATTAAGCAAGGATGTCTTTATCTATTGCATTGCTTGCAAACGAGAACAATCAAGACCACTAGTGTTGATCAGTTTAGGATGAACTACTATTAAGTTTGGCTTAGAAGAATCTTTTTTGATAGTGTTGATGTTGAGTGAAGGCTTGGTGATTTCTATCAAAGGACAATAACCAGGACCATGAGTTGTTTCTTGTGTGTTAGCTTCAATGGGGACATAGATACCTTGTTCTCGAGCACCACATCCTTTTCCACTATATCCAAGTTGTTTTATAAGTTCATAACCTTTTCCATAAATATTTTTCATCTTTTTTGGATTTGGTGGTTATTTGTAATTAGCTTCATCAAAGTTTGTTGTGTAATTTTATTCTTTGTATAAATTGGTTGAGGTGGATGCTTTCAAAGGGTCTTGTAAGTTTTGTGTTGGCATGACTGATTTTTTCATTTCCCTTAGTTAAATATTTTTTTATAATCTTGTACTCACCCATGAATGTATGTTCAATATATAAGGAACCCCAGTCATCTTCTAGTAGCTTCATGATTCCCTCAAAAAAAATTTATTTGTATTTTTGTTTCACTGGTTCCAATTGTATGGTTGGTGTTAATGTTGTCAAGGGATTGTCTTTTCTTTTCTCAAGTTGTAAGACACTATAAGGCTCAGGATCAACATCAAGTGTGTACAATGTGTTGTTGTAAATGTATTTCATTTCACGACGAAGAGTGGAAGGCAACCCATTCATTGATTGAATCCTCAATTTTCCTAAGAGAAGATTACATGAAATTTAATGAGGAATAACATGGTTGATTGGTGTATCCAATGTGGCCTTTCCAACTATAAGAGGTAAAATGATCACCCCAAGTGGTTTCTTTTTGACATTGTCAAATCCCTTAAGGGATAAAGAATCGAGTTGACTGTTTGATTTATCAATGCCAATTATTTCCAAAAGGCTCACACTACACACATTAAGGGTAGAGTTGGTATCAGCAAGAGTTCACTTTATCCTCTTTTTTTTGTATTGAGATATGAACATGAAAGCATCATTTTGTTTTTTCACTTCCAAAGAGGGGAGTTCACTTTGGTGGAAAACAATGTCAGTGTTTATTCCTTGAATCATGGTTGCGATGTCATTTGGTTGTGCATTAGAAGGGATAGGAACTTGTTGTAAGGCTATTTAAATCATGTTGTGGTAGTGAGGGGAGGCATAAATAAGGACCCATAATGATATCTTAGAAGGAGTATTCTTAAGTTTCTCAACAAGATCATACACCTTTTGACCTAGTAAGATAGGGTTAGGTAGGAGATGATTAGGAAAAGGTAAGGGTGTTGGGGTTGGTTTTGGTGGTTGCAGATTGTTTCTTGTGTTATATGTATGAGCAATGGTATTATGACTTAGTTGCTATGAAACATTGTTCTTAGTTGGGTAAAGGACAAGTTTGAGTTTTTTTTGAGTGGAAAGTTTATTTCAAGGAGGGTAAAGGATGAGTTGAGGTCAAATAATATTAATGTCCCTTAGGGAAGGAGAGTCTAATGTTTCCTCATCATCTTCTTCTAAGGAAACTATATCATTATTGTCAATGTTTTCCTCTTCTTGCACCATGGTATCCTCCCTAGGAGGAGATTTGTTAGGAGAACTACAAGGCAACTGTTCTTAACGTGCAAGGCTTGGTTCTTCCAAAATAACTTCATTGCAAGTAAGGGAGTTATCAATGGCTGGATTATCTTGTTTAGCAAGAGTGGGGATGTTAGGGGAAGGATCTATTTGATTGTCCTTTTTCTCATGGTCTCATTCGCTTGTCCCATATTATCTACCCTAGTAGGAGAGCTTATAATATGTTCATTCAAGGTTTGTAAAGGAGCTTCATCACAAGTGGGGGAGGCATCAAGAGAAGGGCCACTATTATTTTCAAATAGATTGTTCCAAATGATAGGAACATTAGGGAAGGGAGGATCAAGGTTCTCATGATTCTTAATAGGCATATCTTGTAACACCAACCTATCCTCTTTGTATTGAGGAGGGATATTAAGAGAGACAATTTTTATTGTCATGGCTATGGAGACTAGGTAAGGTGATGTTTAGAAATGTTTCTATAATCTCATGTTCTTGTTTTCCAATATCCTCCAAAGGGGAATGAGGAGAGGGACAATCCAAACCCTCAATGCTTGTGGCTTCCTTTACCAAGATACCTTCATCACTAATAGGAGAGGTATCAGGAGAAGAACAAGTATGATTGTTATGATTGTCTACACTACCATTCTCACCAATGGGTAATGTAATATTAAGGATTGTGTCAATGGTTTGATGATTAACATGTTTCTTAATGACCTCATTGTTGTAATCTAAATTGAACTCATAAGAGGGAATGTTGTATTTATGCAATCAATTTTTAACCAAATCAAAGCCACATTTCTTGAAAGTAAACATGTTATCATGGAAAAGTAAAGAAAGTGCAATGCAATGACTTAAAGTGAAATGTTGAAATGCAATTTTCAGATGTGAAACAAGGTAATTTTCTGATTATATTATGCAACAACCTGAAAGAAGAAATGTTGTAAATGCAAATTGGAAATTAAGAAATGCATGAAATGAGCTAAGTTAAGCTAGATCTAATGAAATGCATGTAACAGAAACTCAACCAACTAATACAAATCAGTAATGGCAGCAAATAGAAACTTAAAATAGGTTTTTTAGTGTTGTGAAAGGCAGTTTCAAGGGTGAAAAGGGACTAAGTCACCCAAGGTGGCAAATGAGTCGTCGTAGAGATTTTTTTTCAGAATTTTCAGATTTTTTTGATTGATTTTTATGTTTTTTGTGTTGTATGATGTAGACCTAAGATGCAAATGCAAATTTTCATAATTTTTTAATGATTTGAGATGCAAAAATGCAACCTATATGCACTTTCACTAATGAAAATTTTGAAAATGTAGAATGCAACTTAACTAATGCAATATGCAATGCAAACTAATTCTAGGATGATAGACTCCAAATCAAAAAAGAAAGTATTCGAAAAGAAAGTTCACCAAAATCAACCATAGATTTTTGTCACCTCTTACACCTCTAGGGTTTTGCACCTAATAGGAGAGAGGTATCCAAAAACCTTGATGGCTCACTCAAAATGAACCATAGATTTTTGGATGGGGGACTCTCTTACACTTCTAGGTTTTTTTACCTAAAAGGAGAGAGATATCCAAAATTCTTAATGCCTCACTCAAGACTAATGCAAATATGATTGAAATATATCAAAGGAGAATGACCTAAATGCTAAAAAATGATAACATATATTGACTAATGAATGAAAACTAAAGAAATGTAGAGTGTTTTAAAACATGATGTGATATGCAAACATATAGTAAATGACCTAGAAATAACCATGAAACAAAATAGAAAGCTGAAGAACTGAAGATGTGCACCTAGAAATGTGTTGAGGACTTGAATGTGTTAAACAGGCACATGACAACTAAGAGTGGGTTGAATCAGTTGTCACACAACTTAAAACTTAAAAGTTAATCACTTATCAAATATTCAACCACACAATTTTGTTATTAAATATGAGCATGAAACATAAATAACAAAAAGAAAATCAACACAATGAGCGCCATATTTTTATGTGGAAAACCCAATGAGGGAAAACCATGGTGAGGGTTAACTCACAATATAAATATTATGAAAAAGGCTCACTGCCAAGGGCTCACTTCTCAAAAGAGGACTCATTGTCCAGGTACAAAGGCTCACTGCCTACAAAAGGACTCACTATCCAATAGGGAGGCTCACTGCCTACATATTGAAAAGAGAATAAAAGATCCACTGCTACAATTAAAGCACATTCACAGGATTACAGAGACCTTCAATTCCTTATCTTCAACACAACTCACACACACAATTTTTCTCTGATTATTTGTGGCTTACTTTCATCACTTTGCATCACACTGTCATACAACTCTTCACAATTCAACTTTCTTTTATACCATTCTCAACCTTAGAAAATTTTTCCAAGGTCGGCCACAAAACAACGTTTCATAAATTCAAATTAGGTTGGAAACTCAAAATTCCCATGGTGGAAAGGAATAAGAGTGGACCAATAAAATTATTTTCTTGAACCATCTACATGCTTCCTTAATTGAATTTTATTCGTCGAATGAAGTGTAAATGCCAGGTTGGCCAAACCTAATGAAAACATAGAAAACAATTATGCACACACTTCCCATCAATAAGATGACATGCAAACGACACAACACACTTCAATATGCATGGGAGTAAATCTCATAATCTTCTAGATACATATGCAGTAAAAAAATTAGACTTCAATCACTGAATCATTTTCACTAGTTAGTCTGGATTATGCAAACACGTACAGGAATACTGAAACATGACTTCCTTATTATCAAACTTCAAACCTCTTCGACAGAGAAAAGGAAAGACCTTCACAAGACATATCCCAGATCTGCACGATTTGAAACAAAACATTGGAGGACTCTGGAGCAAAAAAATTTCTCCTAGTCCACAAAAGATCAAAACTTTCCAGATAGACCACATACTGGTGAACACAACTTTCATGTACCATCTCACCAGAAGTTGAAACTCAGCATATGTCACCAAAAAATCCTTATTAACAATCCTTCAGATCTGCACAAGCATAGGATCAACACAGGAGAAACGCGAAGCACATATCAGAGCACATTCAACACATTGACTTCTCTTCTTTATTTAATTTTCTCAAAAGTACTTGAAAGCTCACCAATACTACTCATCTGCAGCACCATAAAGATAGCTCCATGTACTCACTATATCTCAGAAGTGACTCAAAATATATATGTACAAACATCAACATTTTGAACTATGTTGACATCAATGACAACACCACCAAGCTAGCTCATATTTGTAACAAACTCCCCCTTTTTCATTGATGGAAACACATAACCTTTTATCCCCCTTTGACATCAATGGAAAAGAAAAACAACTCAAATTACTCCCCCTTGGGAGTACACCCATATTACAACAATGAAAACCACTTCTACTACCCCTGCGAAGTAGACCCAACAATCAATCTAGATAAATGAGGAATCTCGTGAGTTCACTAGACTGATGCACCTTCATTTGCACCTAGCTAGGAGGGCCAACAACCCCCAACATCTCCCTAAGATGCTCAAAAGTATCCTTCAGAAGAGCCTTGGTAAAGATGTCTGCAATTTTTTCCTTTGCTGTCACATACTCTAGTCTGACCCCATTCTCCAACACTTTTTCTCTTATAAAATGGTACTTGATAGATATGTGCTTCATCCTTGAATGCATAACTAGGTTCTTCAAAAAAATTATTGCACTTGTATTGTCACAAAAAATAGAGATAGGCTCATCACATACCACACCAATATATTTTAGAGTTTGCTTCATCCACAAAACTTGTGTGCAGCAAGATGCTGCAAAAATATATTATGCCTCTATAGTAGATAAATAAACTAAGGCTTTCTTCTTGCTCAACCATGAAACCAATCTCCCACCAAGAGAGAAAGCACCACCACTAGTACTCTTCTATTCATCTACACATCCAGCCCAATCAACGTCTGTATAAGTACTCATAGTGAAATAACTGCTCTTAGGATACCATAGACCATAATCCAGTGTACCTTTAAGATATCTAAATATCCTTTTTACAACCATAAGATGTACTTCTCTAGGGTCTGCTTGAAATCTAGAAAATAAACACAATGCATGCATACTATCTGGTTTGGTAGCAGTGAGATACAACAATCCGCTAATCATGGATCTATATTTTCTCTGATCAGTCTAAATTAGATTCATCATCCTTGCTTAGTTTACATCTGGTTGCAATAGGAGTACAAACCGGTTTAGAATCTTTCATCCAAAACTTTTTCAAAAACTATTTTACATACTTAGACTGTGAAATGAATATCCCTTTATCAATTTGATTCACATGTAGACCAAGGAAGAAATTCAATTCACCAATCATAGACATCTCAAATTCTTTCTGTGTTTCTTCAGAAAACTTTTTACACATGCCATCATTCCCACCAAAAATGATATCATCAACATAAACAACTACAATCAACATCTTATTACCTTGTACTTTGAAGTAGAGATTATTGTTATTAGAACCTTTGTTGAATCCTTGCTTTATTAGATATATGTCTAGTCTTGCATACCAAGCTTTGGGAGCTTGATTCAATCCATACAATTCTTTCTTCAGTTTATAAACCATATCTGGTATGTCAAACAACTAAAACCCTTCAGGTTGCTCCATGTACACTTCTTCCTCCAACTCACCATTCAAAAAATTTGACTTAACATCCATCTGATATACCTTAAAGTCCTTGTGGGAAGAAAAATGCCAAAAACATTTTGATAGCTTCCATTCTTCCCACAGGGGCAAAAGTATCTTTAAAATCTATACCTTCAACTTGTGAATATCCTTTGCACACCAGTCTTGCCTTATTCCTTACTACTTCTCCATTTTCATTCAGCTTGTTTCAGAACACCCATTTAGAGCCAATCACATTTTTGTTCTTAGGTCTAGGGACTATTTACCATGTCTAATTCTTTTCTATCTACTGCAAATCCTCTTTCATAGCTCTCATCCAACATTCATCTTCACATGCCTCTTTTACAGATTTTGGTTCTATTTTAGAAAGTAAATTTTTTTACCTCAATTGCAACTCTTCTTCTCGTCATCACTCCATCACTCTTGTCTCCAATTATCTGATTTCCCAAATGATTCTTTTGTACATATTTAGGAGTCCTAATAATAGCTTCTGGTTCATTCTCTTCTTCTTCATCTTCCACTTGTTCCTCTTCTTCTTTCTCTTCTTCTTCTTCCTTCTCCTCATTTTCTTCAGGTACATGTTCGTAGATAGGATCATCAAGTTCAAATTCACTTATCTCAATAGGTATGCATATGTCTTCATCAAATTTCACATTAGCACTTTCAATGATCTTTCTCATTCTTTTATTGAAGCATTTGTAAGCCTTTCTAGTAGTAGAGTATCCAAGATATATTCCTTCATCACATCTAGCATCAAAATTTCCAATATTTTCATCATATCTTTTAATATAGAATTTGGTTCCAAATAACTTAAAATATTTCACAGTAGGAGTCTTACCAGTCCATAATTAAAAAGGTGTCTTTGTGTTGTTGTGTCTGATCTGAACTCTATTAAGAACTTAAACAACAGTATGTATGGCCTCTCTCCAATACACATCTGGTACATTAGATTCTTTCATCATAGTTCTAGTAGCTTCCTGAACTGTCTTGTTTTTCCTTCCAACAACTCCATTATGCTGAGGGGTTCTTGGAGCAGAGAACTATCTTTTTATACCATGCTTCTCACAAAATTCATTAAATTCACTAGAAGTGAATTCACCACCTCTATCAGATCTCAAACACTTGATTTTCAGATTTACTTCATTTTCCACTCTCACCTTAAATACTTTAAACCTATTATGGGCTTGATTCTTTTCTTTGAGAAAAGAAACCCATGTCATTCAAGTATAATCATCAATAAGCAACATAAAGTACCTATCACCATTCAGGCTTCTGGTCCTGGTAGAACCACAAAGATTGGTGTGAATCAACTCCAACATTCCAGAAGTAGAATATTGTTTTCCCTTAAAGATACATCTTATTTGCTTCCCTAATTGACAACTTTTTTTACATAGCATTAGCAAGTATTGTAATTATAGGTAGTCCTCGAGCAATATCCTTAGCACTAATCTTGACTAGGTTATCAAAATTTACATGTCCCATTCTCTGGTGTCATAACCAACTTTCACTGATTTGAGATACAAGGAAATGACCATTAACTCCTTTCAACTAATAGATGTTTCCATGAGTTCTTCCAGCTACAATCATATCCCCCTTTCTAGATCCTTTTCTGATTTCACAGGTATTGTTTTGAAACACAAGTTTAAATCCATTGTTGCACATCTGACCAACACTTAAAAGATTATGTCTCAAACCCTTCACATATTATACATCATTAGTATTATGCACTCCATCAAAACTGATTGAACCTTTACCATAAATCTTAGCTCCTGAATCATCACTGAACATGACTAAACCACCATCATATTTCTCAAGTCTAGTGAACTTACTCTTATCTCTGGTCATGTGATTAGAACATCCACTATCAATTACCCAGTAGTATTCATCTTGTCTTGCATGAAAATTGGTAACCAAAGTACCTTCCCTCGTATTCTTCTCAACCTCCAAAGCCTTCTTACTTACACATTTTATAGAGTTAGTGGATATATATTTATTTTCCAAAGCTAAGAATAAGAATTCACTATCATCAACCTCATTGTCAAATTCATCATCAAAAATACCTTCCTCTTCCTTAACATAGTACAACTTCTTATAACTTTTATCCTTCCTATCCTTATCCTTATAATCCTTGTTCTTCTTATGTGTACCCCTATTCTAACATCTCGAAGCATAATGACCAATGTTACCACAACTGAAACATTTAAATGGTAACATACCTTTATATTTTCTAGCACCTTTCTTCAACTTCCTAGTGAAGTTTTCTTCCAATTCTTCATCTTCGCAATCCGGTTATTCAATATTCAAATCCTTGAATGTCGTTTTTGTCTTCTCTTCTTCCTTTTCATCTTTCTGGAACTTTCTTATCTCAAATGCTTGCAAGGGGTCAAATAGTTCTTCTAGAGTATACTTCTTAGGATCATATATTTCTTCAATAACAAAGATCTTATCGCTGTAACATTCTGGTAAAGTGATCAGGATCTTCTTGATTATATCTTCATATGCTACTTTTCCTCCTTGATTCCTAACATCATTAGCTTCCAATTCAACTCTTTGAAAGAAACTTGTAAATTCTTCACCATCTTCCATTTTCAGGTTCAAAAATTTGTGCTTTGATGCCAACCTCTTTGTTAATTTCACCTTTATGTTTCCTTCATACATGTCTTCCACTTTTTCCAAACCTCATATGCCAAAGAATTAACCTTGACTCGCTCAATTTTAGATAAACCACTGCAAATCACATAATTTGCCTTCTTATTTTCTTCATAAGTAGAGATCTCATCTTCCGAATTAACACCACCAGACGAAAGTGTATACTTGTTCTCAAAAGCCTTCCAGGTCTTAAAAACAAGAGAGATAATGTATCCTCTCATCTTCCCCTTCCATTAATTGTAGTCAGTTCCATCAAACATAGGGATCACCAATTTGTGCACCATCAAATCATCCTTAATCGGTTAAGCTCTACACAAGGAACCACAAGCTCTGATACCAATACAAGGCTAGGAAAACTGAGAGGGGGGTTGAATCATTTGTCACACAACTTCAAACTTAAAACTTAATCAGATTATTATTATATCTTAAGGTAAAATTGCAGATTATGTTTAAGTGTTATTTGCATCATGATCATTATTGTTTAAGTGACAGTTGTGCATTAAGAGGAGACAACTAAATTTTAGAGTGATATTTCAATGTTCCAGAATGAAATGAAATACAGAATTGAGCATATAAGAAAAAGAGCATTTCAAATGCTTTCATTTATTTCATGAAATAATTCATATTTACATAGCTTCATTTGATTGCAAGAATTCAAATGATATTAAAACAATGCATTGAAATGCATTTTATTTTCAAAATGAAAATCATAAGATGAAATCAAATATCCACACAAGCCGTGGATGTGACTGTCATAGTGCATAATTAATGGCACACTACACTATGGAAGATGTGAAAGAAGGAAGTCACATAAGTAACGACATAATCATCATTGCCTAATTATCGACGGTCGATACTGAGTGGTGCACCTTTGTCTTCTCGAGCTCCATTGACATGTAAGAGAAAAGAGGAGGATGTCAGTGGCTCCAACTATGAAGATACATATATGAAACACCAACAATAGTGCAACCTACTATCAATCATACACTGAAACAATCAAAGAAGTACAGAAGAAATGAGCTGAAGGAGAAACATCAATATGATCATCATATCCTATTTTTTATGCTAACATTGTTTGTTTCTTAATGCAGGTATAGGGGAAATCATGAAGCTGATCATTATTTGAAGACCAAGCATGTGGAGAAAAATGGGCTCCCACAAGGGTAGAGCTCGGCAGGCTACCCTTATTCATTATAAATGGGCTGATTCAAAGATTACATCATCATATTCATCAACAGAAATGAGATACAATTGAAAGAGTAAAAGCATAGTTATCTATCGAGCTACTAAACCAACTATACATTCATAACAATCAGGTTAATACTTTCTGAAAGCTTCAGGTGAACAGTGAGTTTAATTCACTCAATCGCTTAACCAAGTACAATTATATCAAACATTGATGTATGGTTCACGTTCTGTGTTATTTGTTCATCATAATCATATATGTAATGCAAACTTCAATTCATCAGTTTTTTTTTGTACAACCAAGGACAGTGAATAGGCATACATTATGCCTTAATGAAGAGATTTTTTTTAATTTTCATCTTAGAAGAGAACAGATTTATGGAACAGCTTGTTAAGTGGAACATAAAAATGCATGAAGAGTACCAGGTTGAAGCCCAAGAGTGTGAATGATAGACAATGCATTCAACTAATAAATGAAAAGTCAGTCCCAGTTGGCTGATAAGTAAATGCAGCATTAATAATTACAAGGTTCCAATTAAAATCTCTACATAAATACAAGGATAGAAAGCAAGAGTTTGTTGTAAGATTAAACATGTGAGCTTTCATCGAATGCAGTGTGTAGGGAGATACAACTGGTAAAGGCCATTTCAGAAGAATCAAATGTTCCAGAATACCAAGGAAGTGACAAAAGTGCTTCTAAAGGTTCCAGTTTAATTGAAGAAGGAAGGCAATTATATCAGCTAGCCAAGAGCATGAAAGTTTTAGCAAAGTCATGTGGGTTTGTTATGTTCAAACTTCTTTATCATAGTGAAGCCATGAAAAGTTTTGTCTCAAGAAAAATAGCATGAAGTCGACATGTAAGTAATACAAGAAAATGATACATTTCCAAAATTTCATGAAGTTGTGGTTCTTTTTCTTCGCAAAAGACACAAGTATAGGAATATGGAAGTGACTCAATGAGGTGTACTGAAGGTGCAAATATTTTTTCATATCACAAATGAGTTACATGGTGGGGATTTCACATAAAATGCAGAGATAGGAAATAATGGATTGAGCTAATTTTCATATGAACACTAAGGCAAACAAGTACATTTCCAACTCACCCATGAGGGGTTTAATAAGAAAGTCACAGAGTATCAAAGAATATCACCAGCCATCATACAAATTTAATATACAAATTTTGTTTCCATACACCCGCATGGGTTTTTGTTCCTAAAGTAAACGATACAATAGGAAGAAAATACCCACATTGGGGTTTCAAGTAAATGATCATTTTTTCATTGTTTCCAGCATACCCATATGGGTATTTTATCGGAACAACAGAATAGGGGTTCTATACAGTCATAACCATGTGATGGTTTTTAGCAGTGGTGCAAAAAAGATGCATTCTCTTCATAAATGGAAATACCCTTATGATGAAATTTTAAGAATACAGAATGCCAAAGAGATGTCATGATCGAGTCAAGTCGAGCTCATAACTTGAATGAAAAATGAATATACAGAATACCCACGTTTGGGGTTTTATCTTAAGTACAAAAAATACAATTTTCAATGGTAACCCATATGAGGATTTTGTATGAAACAACAAGAATACAAAATTGCGAATTTCCTTTGGTGGGTCGAGCTTCAGAAGTGGAGAATGCTAGTTTTCCTTTGATTTTCATGATACCCATATTGGGTTTTTTTTCTCAACTGTGGAAAGAGAGGAGATTCTTGTTCTGGGTCGAGCCCAAAGGCTCTAAAAAGTGCTTTCCCTGAGATACACATGACACAATCGTGTAATGGCCAGAGATTTATAATTAAAAGATGAGAATTCATAAGCTTTACATTTTACATAGAGATGCCAACAGGTAAATAACAAGGATTTACCATTGTTTCTTGTGGGAGGAAAGAAGTCGCGACCAAGAGCTCCACAGAGCTTCCAGAAACCAAGAGTTCAAGCTCTCAAAATGGCAGTCGATCTCTCATAGTGATTACAAGAAATAGATCACAAAAAACAACAAAATGAAACAAAGGATTGATCAGATTATTATCTGATGGCCATAGCCTATGAGGCCTTCATTATCATTCGAAAGAGATAAGAAATAAAATAATGATAACCAACGCTCACCATGAGTAGCAGAGGTAAATTTTGGTGAAGTTGCAACCACAATGGAGTTAAAATCCCTCTGAAAAAATAGAACCCTAACTCTTATATGGCGGCTAGCAAGAGATAAAGCAAGCACAAAATATAAAGGAAAGTCAGAGACAAGCACAAGCAGGCCGTGGCCTTTGTAATCTTTATTGCTCTATGAATGGAGTAAAGATCTACAATAACGTACAAATCAAGCTTACCCATTGAAGTTTCGACTGTCACAAGCAAAGGCGGAGATTCTTGAACACACAAGCTATAGATTGAGCTCAATCATGGTGGCGGTGTTATTCATTTAGGCAGAGCTCATTTTTTTTCAAGTGATAATTGCGAAATGAAGTCATTTTAGGGTTTTACCATCTTTTTCTCATACCCTAATTTGAGCCACCTTATGATTATCCAAAATATTGGCAATTGAAAATAACACATGGGAATTCAAAGTAGGGTTATTCTTACATTATGAATGTTAAAGTCTGAAGCTAGTATTTGAGGGAGGCCGAAATTTGTATGCTAGGTCGGCATATTAAGTCTTTAGGACTTATATTTTGTGCCTTAGTAAATTGAAGACTTGAATACCCTATTTTTAGTGATTTAGTGAGAAAACAATGAGTATGAATGTTGAAATATGTTATGACCTAGGGGTGATTTTGATCATTATCTCCTTAGGGTTTATGTTTTAATTGATTTTAGAGAAATCAATTAGAGGAAGTGATATGTAGTGATATTTTTATGATTTTTTAAGGAAAAAATTAAGCATTGTATTGATGAAGTAAGATGTAATTCTTTTTTGCAAAATATTTTCCAATCTTTTATTGCAAAAATAGATAGATTATAAATCTGTAGCCCTGTAAAGCAGAATCGTAAAGCAATCTCTTATAAATTGTTTTATGTTTTCTTGCTATTTTTAGCAGATTATTTTTGACTTTTTCTCTTGGTCGGATTTGGGTCTCATCTTGGAGAGATAAGGTGTTTTTCTAGCTTTTAAAGCAGATTCAACCTATTTTTAGAGGATTGACAGTTTGATCATAAAAGCAGTATGTTTTTTTCTGCTTTTATGCAGTTTTTGAGACAGTTTGAAGCTTTTTTCCTTGAGCTTCTTTGTGAGCTCAGATTAGGGTTTCTTGAGAGATCTTCTAAAAGATTTAGTCTTTTGGCTCTCTCTGACCAGTTCAGATTTCAGTTCCTGCACATACACATTTTTTGAGCTTGTGAACCCTTTTTTACTCAGTTCAGACTTATTCACTCTTTCAGTTTTAATAAAGCAGCAAAATTCTCCTTCTCATTTCTGTCTCAGTTTTATAATAGCAATTTGATGTCTTTGTGGTTCAAATCAAAATCATTTTATGTCTTGTTGTTGTAAGTTGTGTTTCAGAATTGCATAGTTTTAGGTTGCTTTTTGTATTTCATTTAAGAATCTTCATGCAAAATACTGATGGAAGTATGTGCCAGTGGGATTGTGAGATTCATTGTGATAGGAAAGCTATTGTGAGTGTCATTGTTTGAATTTCATAACTTCAAATGAAATACCACTTAGATTTAAGTTTTAATTAGTCATCCTTCTATCCCTTTCCCCTCATAATATCTTAGAGTAAAATCAATCATTTAGAGAACCAACTCACTCTAAAGATTCCTTCTTCGTTCAAATCATCGACATCTGAAGAAGGTTTCCATGTTTCAGTAGATTGCTGAATATTGCATTCAGCAGGGTGCAAATCTAATTGACAACAGTTTTGCGCACGCCTGGTGGGACTCTGAAAGCTATTTTCAGAGAATTTTTTTTTAATATTACAATTTTTTGTTTGGTGTATGCAGTAGATTTTCTAGCCTTCTGGAGGCTATTACAATATACCTGGCGACTCTAGTTCTATTTTTGCATGCTAGTGCAGCTCGCGCATGAGAAAAATACAGATGAGATCAAGTTTTGCGCCCTTCAAGTATCAAGAGTTGTCCCCATCATGATGAAGAGGCAGGACAACAAGGAGGTTTTTTGAAGCACCCACGAGATCAAAGTCAACACCTCCTATTTTCAGTTTCTTGGTGTTATCACTAGGAGTTCCAGTTCCAATCTCATGAGTACTGCCAATGGTAGCACCAAGGAAGCACCTGTTCACGCCCTTCAATGGTGGTACCCCACTGGATATCACTTAGCATGATGACATACCAGTTGCAGCCCTTAGAGGTCTGCCATGCTTCACCGGGGAAGATTTCACCACACCAGTTAAGCACATATGTGATGTAGCCACATTATGCTCAGTACACAATATCACACAAGAGAATTTTGCGGTAAGGCTGTTAGCTACGTCGCTCAAAGGAAAAGCATTACAATGGTTTAGAGGCCTCGCAGCCAACTCTATCGCAATGTGGGATGTGTTAGGTAATGGTTTATATCAACATTTTGTTGATAAATATGATAACATGTCTTTATTAGAGCACTTGAGCACCATTCAAAGGGCACCACACGAGCACTTGGCTAATTTCAACTACAGATTTCAGAGAACCTGGGATAGGATTCCTACAATGGTAAAGCCCTTACGAACACATGCTTTTTTATTTTACTTAAAAGCTCTAAATAGTAAAATTTCAATCATAACTCAATTTATGGGTGGGCTTACACTTCCTAACACCTACAATATAGCCATTAACGCTAAAAACTACCTCATCCAAGCTAGAGACATAGCTCCTAGACCTCCTATTCCTTTGTTTCCAGAAATACAACCACCTATCCCTATTGCTGTACCTCCTCTGGCTATTGTCCCGCCTGTTCCAACAATAGGTTATCATAATACAGCCCAAGAAGTTGTTGTTCCAGCCCAAAATCAGGAGATGCAAGAGATTAAAAGTATATTAAAGACCTTTGGAAATGATCTCATGACTATTAAAAAGCATGTTGGCCAAGAACATAAGCCTTATCAAGCTCCTTATTAGCAAAACCAGCAAAATAGACCTACCTTTCAAAATGATTATCAAACCCAAAGGAAGAATTTTAACCCTAGTCCATTCCAATCATACAATCCAAACACAGCCAGTTCATCAAAGGAACTTGTGCCGCAAAATAATGTTGCCCATGATTGCGATTGGTGCTATCCGTACAATCAACCCCATAGCCAATCAACATGCACCAATGGAATGAGAAATCAGGCTTTAATGGTTAAGAATAACTATGTTGTTTTAGAAAATGTTGTAGATCAAAATCAAGAATAGCAAGATAATGTGGAAGTCGCCTTGCCAAACTGGCAGAGCTCTGAATTTTGTGGTGTGAATGGCCAAAGTCAGCAAAATTTTCCTATTTCGGCTAATACCAGGTCAAAAAAGAGAGCTATGGATCCAGGACAGCAAGTTGGAAGTTCACAGCAATAGTTAGTAATCAGTAAATAGCCTATGTCATTAGATGTTAACATTGCCATGTAGCCTAAAATGAAGATTCTACAAAGAGGGTAGGAGATACCCAACAAGGAGCAATGAAGAGTGCATTTTCAGACTTTGCAGAGGAAAAATGATGTTACTGTCCCAAAAAACCAGCATAAGGTAAACTCTTCATCGTTTAATATTGTTGAGCATTTCAAGAAAGCCACTGTCAGCATGTCGATATTAGATGCTTTACAACTTCCAGGGCAGAAAGGTTTACTGTAGAGTGCTTTGGTTGAGTTGTCTATTTTTGACAACGCTAATCAAGGAGTTGCGAAGGTTGTGCTGGCTAATGACTTGTAGAATAAAAATGAGCAGAAAGCAAAAGAGGTAAAGCCCCCTCCATTCTATTTAATTAAGTCTGATCATTGGTGATAAAATTGTTCACAACTATATGATTGATTATGGTGCCAGTAGTTCAGTCATGCCTAACAGTTTAGCGGATAAGCTAGGTCTTGTTTACGAGCCTAATCCTTAGAAAGGCATAGTGCAATTAGATGGGTATGTTGTTAATACTATTGGTATTATCAAAAATTTAGCTCTTACCTTACACGCATCCCAAAGTTTTTCTATTCATTAGGATATTCATGTCATTGACTTACTGCCACACTTTCCCATTTGTCTCTCAAGGTATTTTACAGCCAAATTGGGTGGGTTTTTGTCTTCTGATTGGTCTCATTTGTTTTTTAGAACAAGGTATGATATGAAAGTGACCATAAAGTTTGAGCCTCTCACCAAAGACCATATCGAACCATACTCACCAAACCCTATAAATGCTAACCTCTACGCCACCTTTGCAATGGAGGAGCAAACCATTACCTCAAATTGTAGCACCCATGTAGACAATATCAATCTAGATGAATGGGCAGCCGAAGATCATGAGCTTGATCCGTTTCAGCACACAGATGAGATAGGATTAGGATTCTATATGATCTGAGAGCCTGATTGCAATATGCCTAATCTTTGTAAAGAGGGGGAACCGTTTGCAGGAACAGGGAGTGAGCTTTGGAAGCTTTATTTTGATGGTTTGAGAAGTAGTGTTGGTGTCGGGGGTGGAGCTATGTTGATATCACCTGAAGGAGATAAATACTTTTCAGGTTGCTGGTTTTCTTTCAGCTGTTCGAATAATATAGCCGAATATGAAGCGTTGGTGCATGGCCTAGAATGGGCCCACAAACGAGGTATTAAATGCTTGCAAGTTTATGGTGATTCAGAATTGATTGTAAATCAGGTCAAAAATTTAAATGCTGCTAAGAATGATTTGCTTAAGAAATACAAACATCATGTATGGGGTTTAATGGAGGATTTCAATACTTTTAATATTATGTCAATTCCTCATAATAAAAATAAACACGCTAACAAGCTCAATGCCATAGGATCCCAGTTTGATATTCCCAAGGAAATTAATAAGGTAGAAGCATGTCAATACGTGAAAATAGTGGTCAAACCTTCTATACCTGACAATAATGTGAGCTGGAAGGTTTTTGACAGCGATGAGCAAATCATAAACTTCCTGATTGCTGAAGCTGAGTTTTCAGATGGAAATCAACAAAAATGGCAGCAACAATATGATGACCAGATTGTCCAATTAAAGACCAACAAGCTGCCAAAAGGATTGGTGACCTTGGAATCTGTGTTCAACTCAGATGACCAAGTGCGTAAAGAAAAATGCAAATTGACAGTTAAAGAAGAGCATTACGCAGCCATTGAAATATTCAAAGGCAAGCTTCTCAAGTTGGGAAAGGTATGTAGTCAAGATGAACAACAAGCCTTTATTCTGTTATGTCAGAAATTTAGTGATGTTTTTGCTTGGGAGTACCAGGATTTGAGAGGTTTTAACCTCGAACTAGCCCAGCATACCATTGAACTTGAACCTGGTGCAAAACCAGTAAGGTAGAAGTAGAGGCCGCTTAATCCCAAGTTAGAACACCTTATGAAGGCTGAACTGAATAAGCTAGTTGAAAGTGGTATTATTTTCCCTATCAAAGACACCTCTTGGGTGTCAAATTTAGTGCCAGTTAGGAAGAAAAGTGGGGAAATTAGATTATGCGTTATTTTTTTAGATTTAAATAAAGCATCATTGAAAGACCATTACCCACTCCCTTCCATGGAGCAGATTTTACAAGTAGTTTTTGGTTCTGAAAAATTTTCTTTGCTAGATGGTTACTCAGGTTACAACTAGATTCTTGTGAAGTAGGAAGATCAGTTCAAAACAGCATTTACAACCAAGTGGGGCACGATGGCCTACAAGAAGATTCCTTTCAGCTTATCCAATGTTGGAGCAACTTTTCAGCGTGCTATGGATATGGCCTTTGACAGCCTCATGAACAAGTTCATTCTAGTATATCTAGATGATATTACTGTTTTTTTCTAGAAATGCTAACAAACACCTTGACCATTTGGAGCTAATTTTTTAGAGATGCAGAGAATGTAGAGTGTCTCTCAATCCGAAGAAGTGTATATTTTCAGTGCATGAAGGAAAATTGCTTGGACACATTGTTTCAAAGCAAGGTATTTCAATTGATCCTAAAAGAGTTTCCGTAATTCTTGAATTGCCCCTACCAACCCACAAGAAAGGTTTGCAAAGCTTTCTTGGAAGGATAAATTTTGTGAGGAGGTTCATACTAAATATTGTAGCCTTGCTGCAACGTCTCACTTCTATGCTTAAAAAGAATATGCCATTTAGTTGGACCAAGGAAGGTAAGAGGAGCTTTGAGTAGATTAAGGAAGCCCTCGCAACCGCTCCTACTCTCATTAATCCAAATTTTGACAAGGACTTTATTTTGTATGCCTTTGGAGGAGTAGATACAGTTTTAGCTATGTTATGCCAGCAAAATGATGAAGGCTTGGAGCAGCCTATAACATTTTTCAGCCAAGTATTGCATGATTACGAGGTAAAATACTCTTTTATTGAGAAGCATTTTTTTGTTGTTGTAAGAAGTTTAAAGAAATTCAGGCATTTGTTGTCCAACAGAAAGATTCACTTGCTAGTAGCTCATTCAACTGTTAAGGATTTTTTTCTTAACAAGGATATTAATGATAAGCGTGTTGGTTGGATTACCAAATAAATGGAGTTCGATGTTGATATAAAAGTAAACAAACTCGTTAGAGGCAAGGGCTTGTGTGAACAAATTGTTGGTAATGAGGACAACTTAAAAGAAGCTGCAAATATAGAAACAGTGCTAAATAATGATGTTGTAGGTGTTGTTCTAGCATCTCCTGCTACTTGGTTGCAGCAAATGATACATTATTTGCAAATTGGTGAGTGCCTCGAAGGTTTAGACAGAGCAAAATGAAGGTATTACTGATTACAAGCCATTCATTATGCAATCATTGATGGTTTTTCTTTATAGGAGATATTTCCAAGGTATCTTATTGCGTTGTATTCAGCCTGATCAAGTTGACAAGCTGTTAGCAGAGTTTCATGATGGACCTTCAAGAGGTCACTTTGTTGTGAGAACGAAAACTTTGAAAATTATGCGAGCTGGTTATTATTGGCCATATTTGTTTAAAGATGCTATTACTTGGGTCAGAAAATGTGAGAAATGTGCTTTGTTTGCTGGTAAATAGAGGCTTGCACTATTTCCCCTGCATCTGATTCAGGTAGAGCAGCCCTTTGCTAAGTGGGGCTTGGATTTTATTGGTCCTATCAATCCACCTTCAAGCGTGGGTCATAAATGGATTCTTACTGCCACAGATTATTTTACAAAATGGACTGAAGCTGTTGCTTTAAAGGAAGCAAACAAGACTTCAATGCTTAATTTCTATCAAGATCTCATATTGAGATTCGGTGTTCCAAATTCAATCATTTATGACAATGGTTTGGCTTTTATTGGTTTGAGGATTTCTAATTGGTCAATTAGAAATAAAATTTATTTGAACACATCTTCCAATTATTATCCACGTGGTAATGGACAGGTGAAATATACAAATAAGAATCTGATTCAGATAATCAAGAAGCCTATTGAAGATAATCAACAGACATGGCACGAAAAGCTGAAGTTGGCTCTTTGGGCTGACAAGATAACTCCTAAAAGGGCCACTGGTTATTCACCTTTTGTTTTAACTTATGGTAAAGAAGCTAAGTTACCTATTTCAATTGAGTTACCAACTTTAAGTTATGTTAAAGAGTTGGAATTGCTGAATAAACAACCTCTAGAGGTGAGATTTGCATAGCTGGTAGAGCTTGAAGAAACCAGAAAGGAAGCTCTCAGACAACTGGAAGTACATCAAGCTCAGATGAAGAATTATTTTGATAAGAGGGCAAGACCTCGTGAGTTCATTTTTGGTAATCTAGTTTTCAAGTGGAATGAATTTAAAAGTAGACCTAGACGACATTCCAAGTTCGATGCAATGTGGGATGAGCCTTATGTGATCACGAAATGCAAGGAACACAATGCATTCCAACTTACCAAGTTGACTGGTGAGGTGTTGTCTATCCCAGTTAATGGGATCCACTTCAAGCATTTCCTCTGAGATAAGTTATCTCGTAGTTAAGTAGAGTAGTTTGTAAATAAGTGTGTTCTGCACATTTACTTTTAGTAGTTTTTCTTTCCCTAAGCACTGATGCGCATGTTTTGTTGGCCGTCGGGGCCTTTTAGTTTATTTTCAGTTCAGTTTTGTTTTCTTTTGCTGTTGTTTGGAGTGTTGTTGTTCAAGTTTATGAGTTCCAAGAAGGGGCAGAATTGACTCTGTGCCCAATGAAGTGTTTTAAGGCAACTAATCAATGCTTAGCAGGCAAGCATTTAGCAAAAATTGCCAAAATATTACCAATTTTTTGCCAGAGCTCAATTGGTGGAGCTGGTTGAATATTATTATATCTTAAGGTAAAATTGTAGATTATGTTTAAGTGATGTTTGCATCATGATCATTATTGTTTAAGTGACAGTTGTGCATTAAGAGGAGATAATTGAATTTCAAAGTGATATTCGAATGTTCCAGAATGAAATGAAATATAGAATTGAGCATATAAGCAAAAGAGCATTTCAAATGCTTTCATTTATTTCATGAAATAATTCATATTTACATAGCTTCATTTGATTGCAAGAATTCAAATGATATTACAACTGTGGATGCTAAATTTTCATTTTGGCTCAAAAAAACAAACAAACATGAGTATTGTTAGTTAAATCAAGCAAATTAGATATAACATCCCTATGAAATAATTGCTCATGTTATCTATGCAAACAAAGTAAGTTATCAAAATAAGCTAAGTGAAAGCATAAGAAAACAAGAGTCAAATTTTATCCCATAGTGGATTGGTGCTTCTATGGAAAGAAGCCCTTTCCCAATCCTTGCTAAGATAAGCTAAATGATAAAATGCTTTGAAGATGGAGTAAAATGGGAAAAATCAGTTCTCAAATGAAGAGAGTGACTTTGCATAGGATTTGTGGATCAAATTGTGGAGGATTCGTTGAAGGATGAAGCCTCTATTTAAAGATTCTTAAGTTGAAAGAATGCTTATGAGAGAGCAATGTGGGATAAAGATTATGCTAATGATATGAAGCCACTTGTCAACTTGTGAGTGGTTGAGGAATGTGCAAGTTTTGGCCAATGTGCCCAAGAGAGGGAGATTTCAAATTTGAAATTGTGAGATAAATGTTGAGTGGGGGACATGAAATGGAGAAGTTATTGCAATGTTGGAAGGGACAAGTCAACTTGTCTTCATTTTCAAACTTGAGGGAATATTCTATTTTTTATGCCAAGTTGAAAGAAAATAAGGATTTTAATAAATCAATAAATTGATTTATTTGTGCAAGTGGGAAAAGCTAGAGGATGTGATGGGTGGTTAGGTTAGGTTAATCAGGATTAGATTAGCTTAGGTGATGATTAGGGGACTTTAACCCATTTGACTTGACTATTTTGGTTTATTTAAATCAAAAGGGGATGAAAGGTGATTTCAAACTTAATTAAATAAAAGGTTTTATTTATTTAATCAAGAAGGGTGATGTTAGGATCAAGTTTATTTATTTAATTTAAACTGATGACTTTAGGAGATTGATAAATAAACATGATTTATTTGTTGAATGGATGAATATGACCTAATTGAATGCATTATGCCAATTTTGCGTGTCTACAACAACAATGCATTGAAATGCATTTTATTTTTGAAATGAAAAGCATAAGATGAAATTAAATATCCACACAAGCCATGAATGTGATTGTCACAGTGCATAATTAATGGCACACTACACTATGGAAGATGCGAAAGAAGGAAGTCACATAAGTAACGGCATAATCATCTTGTCTGATTATCGACGGTCAATTTTGAATGGTGCACCTTTGTCTTCTCAAGCTCCGTTGACGTGTAAGAGAAAAGAGGGGGATGTCAGTGGCTCCGACTACAAAGATACCTATATGAAACACAAACAATAGTGCAACCTACTATCAATCATACATTGAAACAATCAAAGAAGTACAGAAGAAATGAGTTGAAGGAGAAACATCAATATGATCATCATATCCTATTTTTTATGCTAACATTGTTTGTTTCTTTGTGCAGGTATAGGGGAAATCATGAAGTTGATCATTATTTGAAGACCAAGCATGTGGAGAAAAACTAGCTCCCACAAGGGTAAAGCTCAGCATGCTGCCCTTATTCATTATAAATGGGTTGATTAAAAGATTACATCATCATATTCATCAACAGAAATGAGATACAATTGAAAGAGTAAAAGGATAGTTATCTATCGAGCTACTAAACCAACTGCGCATTCATAACAATCAGGTTAATGCTTTCTAAAAGCTTCAGGTGAATAGTGAGTTTAATTCACTCAATCACTTAACCGAGTACAATTATATCAAACATTGTTGTATGGTTCACGTTCTGTGTTATTTGTTCATCATAATCATATATGTCATGCAAACTTCAGTTCATCAGTTTTCTTTCTTACAACCAAGGACAGTGAAAAGGCATACATTATGCCTTAATGAAGAGATTTTTTTTAATTTTCATCTTAGAAGAGAACAGATTTATGGAACAACTTGTTAAGTGGAACATAAAAATGCATGAAGAGTACTAGGTTGAAGCCCGAGAGTGTGAATGACAGACAATGCATTCAAATAATAAATGAACAGTCAGTCCTAGTTGGCTGATAAGTAAATGTAGCATTAAGAATTACAAGGTTCCAATTAAAATCTCTACATAAATACAAGGACAGAAAGCAAGAGTTTGTTGTAAGATTAAACATGTGAGCTTTCATCGAATGTAGTGTGCAGGGAGATACAGCTGGTAAAGGCCATTTCAGAATAATCAAATGTTCCAAAATACCAAGGAAGTGACAAAAGTGCTTCTGAAGGTTCCAATTTAGTTGAAGAAGGAAGACAGTTATATCAACTAGCTAAGAGCATGAAAGTTTCAGAAAAGTCATGTGGGTTTGTTATGTTCAGACTTCTTTATCATATTGAAGCCATGACAAGTTCTGTCTCAAGAAAAACAACATGAAGTAAACATGTAAGTAATACAAGCAAAGGATACATTTCTAGAATTTCATGAAGCTGTGGTTCTTTTTCTTCACAAAAGAGACAAGTATAGGAATATGGAAGTGACTCAATGAGGTGTACTGAAGGTGCAGATATTTTTTCATATCACAAATGAGTTAAATGGTGGGGGTTTCAGATAAAATGCAGAGATAGGAAATAATGGATCGAGCTAATTTTCATATGAACACTAAGGAAAACAGGTTCATTTCCCGCTCACCCATGAGGGGTTTAATAAGAAAGTCACAGAGTATCAAAGAATATCACCAGCCATCATACAAATTTAATATACAAATTTTGTTTCCATACACCTGCATGGATTTTTGTTCCTAAAGGTAAACGATACAATAGGAAGCAAATACCCACGTTGGGGTTTCAAGTAAATGATCATTTTTTCATTGTTTCCAGCTTACCCATATGGGTATTTTATCAGAACAGCATAATAGGGGTTCTATACAGTCATAACCATGTGATGGTTTTAAGCAGTGGTGCAACAGAGATGCATTCTCTTCATAAATGATAATGCCCTTATGATGAAATTTTAAGAATACAGAATGCCAAAGAGATGTCATGATCGAGTCAAGTCGAGCTCATAACTTGAATGAAAAATGAATATACAGAATACCCACGTTTGGGGTTTTGTCTTAAGTACAAAAAATACAATTTGCAGTGGTAACCCATATGAGGATTTTGTATGAAACAATAAGAATACAAAATTGTGAATTTCCTTTGGTGGGTCAAGCTTCAGAAGTGGAGAATGCTAGTTTTGCTTTGATTTTCATGATACCCATATTGGGTTTTTTTCTCAACTGTGGAAAGAGATGAGATTCTTGTTTTGGGTCGAGCCCAAAGGATCTAAAAAGTGCTTTCCCTAAGATACACATGGCATGGCCGTGTAATGGCCAGAGATTTATAATTAAAAGATGAGAATTCATAAGCTTTATGTTTTACATAGAGATGCCAACAGGTAAAGAACAAGGATTTACCATTGTTTCTTGTGGGAGACAAGAAGTCACAACCAAGAGCTCCACAGAGCTTCCAAAAACCAAGAGTTTTAGCTCTCAAAATGGTAGTCGAGCTCTCATAGTGATTACAAGAAATAGATCACAAAAAACAACAAAATGGAACAAAGGATTGATCAGATTATTATCTGATGGCCACAGCCTGTGAGGCCTTCATTATCATTCGAAAGAGACAAGAAATAAAATAATGATAACCAACGCTTACCATGAGTAGCAGAGGTAAATTTTGGTGAAGTTGTGACCACAATGGAGTTAAAATCCCTCTGAAAAAATAGAACCCTAACTCTTATATGGCGGCTAGCAAGAGATAAAGCAAGCACAAAATATAAAGGAAAGTCAGAGACAAGCACAAGTAGACCACGGCCTTTGTAATCTTTCTTGCTCTATGAATGGAGTAAAGAGCTACAATAATGTACAAATCAAGCTTACCCATTGAAGTTTTGACTGTCAGAAGGCAAAGGCGAAGATTCTTGAACACACAAGCTACAGATTCAACTCAATCATGGTGGCAGTGCTATTCCTTCAGGCAGAGCTCATTTTTTTTCAAGTGATAATTGTGAAATGAAGTCATTTTAGGGTTTGACCATCTTTTTCTCATGCCCTAATTTGAGCCACCTTATGATTATATTTGTAATTGAAAATAGCACATGGGAACTCAAAGTAGGGTTATTCTTACATTATGAATGTTAAAGTCTGAAGCTAATATTTGAGGGAGGCCAAAATTTGTATGCTAGGTCAACATATTAAGTCTTTAGGACTTATATTTTGTGCCTTAGTAAATTGAAGACTTGAATACCCTATTTTTAGTGATTTAGTGAGAAAAAAATGAGTATGATTGTTGAAATATGTTATGACCTATGGGTGATTTTGATCATTATCTCCTTAGGGTTTATGTTTTAATTGATTTTAGAGAAATCAATTAGAGCAAGTGATATGTAGTGATATTTTTATGATTTTTTAATGAAAAAATCATGCATTGTATTGGCGAAGTAAGATGTAATTCTTTTTTGCAAAATATTTTCCAATCTTTTATTGCAAAAATAGATAGATTATAAATTTGTAGCCCTATAAAGCAGAATAGTAAAGCAATCTCTTATAAATTGTTTTATGTTTTCTTGCTATTTTTAGCAGATTATTTTTGACTTTTTCTCTTGGTCGGATTTGGGTCTCATCTTTGAGAGATAAGGTGTTTTTCTAGCTTTTAAAGCAAATTCATCCTATTTTTAGAGGCTTGACAGTTTGATCATAAAAGAAGTATGCTTTTTTCTGCTTTTATGCAGTTTTTGAGACAGTTTGAAGATTTTTTCCTTGAGCTTCTTTGTGAGCTCAGATTAGGGTTTCTTGAGAGATCTTCTAAAAGATTTAGTCTTTTGGCTCCCTCTGACCAGTTCAGATTTCAGTTCCTGCTCATACACATTTTTTGAGCTTGTGAACCCTTTTTTACTCAATTCAAACTTATTCACTCTTTCAGTTTTAATAAAGCAGCAGAATTCTCCTTCTCATTTCTGTCTCAGTTTTATAATAGTAGTTTGATGTCTTTTTGGTTCAAATCAGAATCATTTTATGTCTTGTTGCTGTAAGTTGTGTTTCAGAATTGCATAGTTTCAGGTTGCTTGTTGTATTTCATTTAAGAATCTTCATGCAAAACACTGATGGAAGTATGTGCCAGTGGGATTGTGAGATTCATTGTGATAGGAAAGCTGTTGTGAGTGTCAATGTTTGAATTTCATAACTTCAAATGAAATACTAGTTAGATTTAAGTTTTAATTAGTCATCCTTCTATCCCTTTTCCCTCAAAATATCTTAGAGTAAAATCAATCATTCGGAGAACCAACTCACTCTAAAGATTCCTTCTTCGTTCAGATCACCCACATCTGAAGAAGGTTTCCATGTTTCAGTAGATTGTTGAATATTGCATTCAGCAGGGTGCAAATCTAATTGACAATAGTCACCAAAAAATCCTTATTAATAATCCTTCAAATCTGCACAAGCATAGGATCAACATAGGAGAAACACATAGCACATACTGGAGAAAATTCAACACATTCAACACACTGACTTCTCTTATTTATTTAATTTTCTCAAAAGAACTTGAAATCTCACCAATACTACTCATCAGCAACACCATAAAGATAGCTCCATGTACTCACTACATCTCAGAAGTGTCTCAACTATACATGTACAAACACCAACATTCTGAATTGTGTTGGCATCAATGACAACATCAATGACAACACCACCAAGCTTGCTCATATTTTGAATAGAATGAAGACTAGAAATGCTGTTGATTTTGGAATTTTAATCTACTAGGACACTTATGCCATTCTGGGTGACTTAGTCCTAGTTCTGAAAAACTACACTAGAGTCTATTTCAGCCAAATGGGTATCTGAATCTAAATAAATTTCTAACAAACATGTCCAGTGGGACTAAGTCACCATTGATGGTGACTTAGTCCACTTTGGATTTTCTAAAAATCCAAAAGTGGAAATGAAATCCCTGGGTCTACACTTTCTATTCCTCGAGGTGTCTAGATTTGAAACTACCAAATTCGGACATGTAAGTGACTTTTTGTGGATTTTTTGACCTAGCCAACAAGGAAATGTCTTCAACAAGTTTGCAACCTATTCTTCAATGATTTTCAAGCCTTCAAAGTACCTAAATGAAGAAATAAGATAGAGCATGAACATGAAATAATGGAATTAGTACCTTGCCATGATGATAGATCTTGAATTTTTGCTACAATGGATGAAGAATTTTCCCTTGAATTCCTTAGAATGCTATCTTGATGACTTAAAATACTAAAACCCTAGCTTGCTTGACTTTAGGGAGATAATTAATGATGAATTAATTATGAATGAGTTATGAATTGGGGTTTAAAAGCTTGTTTATATAGGAAATCCACCTAAAATGCCTATTAATTTGATCCCCAAGGCTGACATGAAAGAAAATTAAACTTAAAATCCATTTTTTCCCGATCAAACCTTAAAAATAGTCCAAATGGGACTAAGTCACCAAGCTGGGTGACTTAGTCCCACCTGGATGGGACTCATTCACCTAGATGGGTGACTTAGTCCCACAGGGGCTCTTTTTCCAATTGGGATGTCTGGGAGTGAAGAATTTTAGTTTATATGATGATTTAGTCAGGTTTTTGATCAAGTTAAGCCTCGAGATGCACAATATGGGGTCATAGGGGCCTATTAATGATGATGTAAAGAGTAATTATGGATAGGGACACAAATTTCAATGTGAAAGTGTGATTAACTACACTTTACAACATTAAAATGAGGTCCACATAGCCTAGAAGAGCACTAGAACCAATTTGAATGTGTAAAACACATTACAACACTAGGTTAAGGCTAGGCTTAGTTTACAAGCCTTCTAGATTAATGTGAGAATACAATTAAATACATTTTATAACATTGAATTAGGGGAAAGATAGGTACATTAGACTTAAATGCTTAATAAAAGTCTAGAAAAGTGTGAAAGTGATTTACAACACTTTACAACACCTTTGCAAGACATTGTTAGATGCATTTTATTTAGTTTGCAAGGGTCCAAGACCTTATTTGGATTTTTGAAACACCTCACAACACTAAATCAAGGAATCATTAGGTCCAATTTATCATTAATTATTCCCAAATCAAGCAAGAAATACTTTTATCTATGCTACAGATGTAAACCCTCATAGTTTTGAAGCCCAAACAAAATGGAAGGTATATTTCTATGTTGCTACATAGGGCGAGTCAAGATATGTAAGATATTCAAACCCACAGCCAGGTCATAATTGAAGATACAAGAAAATACAAATATATTCCTAGGGTTTTAAGGCCCGATTTCAGATATAAACAAATGAATCCATAACCATAATATAGGGTTCTCTCTACTTTTTAATGGAGCACGACCTGCAAGATTTCACCAATACAATCACCACAAAAATGAGAAGCCATGGATAAGAACCAAAAAATTCCAAGCTTCATAAAAACACGGTAGATTTACAAAGGGGTCAAACACTTGGGTTACTCAAAAAATAAGAAAGCCATGGCCTCTTCAAAAGAGAGGGAAACTCTTCACAAAATTGTATATTTTACCTTCAAAACAGAGCAAAGGAAGATTTGTAATCTTTTGTTTCTAGAAGGTAGGGGAAAAATATCTTACAAAGGCTGAGCTTATGAAATAAATAGAGAAATAACAAGCATTTTCAACTTTTATGTGTAAAAAATAAATAGAAATCATTCCCTTTTGCAAAAGATATAAAGAATGGAACACAGCACATAGCCTATCATATGATTGCAGGGGGGATCTGACCCAAAAAATCCATGAAGACTCCAAGAAACTCGAAGCAAACCCTACCATGGTGGCACAAGGTGCAAAGTTGAAGAATTGCTAAAAATCAAAATGTGAAAAAATAGGAGGTCGCAGGCTCTTTTTGTGTTTAGGGTTTCCTTTTTACCCTAATATTTTGGCCGACCCTTTCATGGGTTTATTTTTACATTGTTTTAAAAAATTTATGCCCAAGTTAATACCTTAGTGGTATTATTTTGATCCCTTTGTGTATTTTGAAGACTTAGGTTATGTGCCTTAGTTGTTTCTGATTTTTGAAGAAAATCAAATGTCTATGCCACTTAGGAGTCATTTTCCCTTTCCAAATAAAATCAAATGCCATGTATACCTTGAATTTTTTTGCAAAATGATGAATCAAAACCTAAGTATTTTTGCTCTTTCTATTTTTGCCTAAATGTGAAACTAAAACTGCAAAACAATGTAAAGCACTATTAAAGTAATGTTTTTATAAATTTCTTTAATAAGTGTCAAATAAAATGCATTGAAATAAAGGAAAGTGCTAAGTTTCCTCATAGAAACATTTAGTTTACCTTCTATTTCTGTTTGAGTTCCAATTGTGCAAAATGGAAAGAATGAGTGAAATGAGATTTCTATTTCTGATTTTCAGTCATCTTTGAGCAATTTTGGAGTCCTTTTGGGTTGATCCATTTGGGAGGGAAGGTTTCCATATTTTCTCACTTAGTTGGGTATGTGTAGGATCATGATGGGCCAAAAAGTGGTAATATGTTGGGTATGTGTAGGGTATGTGGCTGAGGACTTTGTTTTTACCCAAAATTGATGAAACAAAAAGGATTTTTGAAGGAGATTCTCAGCTTTCCACCAATATAAATTATGCTTTACTTTGAATTTAATAAATAATTATTATTCATTTTCTATTTGAATTACGACTAAAGTCCTGATTGATAGGCTAATTGAAAAAATCTATAGCTTTCAAACGGTATCACATTTTTTGAATCTAAAACATATGTCACATTCTATGCTTCGCATAGTATAGGATTTAAAAATAAATTGAATTTCGTGAAGTTTTGACCAAGTTAAGATGGTCAAACATACAAGTTTTTATATTTTTTAAAAGTTGTAATAAAAAAATATAATTAATTATTTACTTGAAAAAAAATTACAAAAAAATGCGTATCACATTGGGACATGAGTCCTCTACTTATATCTAAAATATTAGAAAAAAATATTATCATTTTATTGTGGTTAGTGTCGTCAGACAGACAGCTACTTCTTATTTTTTCCCTGAAATTTAAGTGCTACTACATTGAAATTTCAAATTTTCACCAAATAGATTTTTTTTTAAAATAAACCTAGTAGTTTAGAAACTACATTCAATTTGATACAAATTCTATTCTTACATATTTTTGAAATAATATAGATAACTTATTCAAATTTTTATGTCAAGTTGCCTAACTCTAATTTTTTCTAAATTTTATCGCCATTTAAGGGCCTATTTTTTCCATGATGATCCTACACATACCCAGTTTGAGTCAGTTTCAGCCCCTCATTTTATGGTATTTTACTTTTGCTTGTGAGAGACACTTGAGTTTCTATTTTGGCAATTAGTTATCTGACATTTTTCCCCCATTCACTCATGGAGACTCATTGGAGATATATGTTGGAGGAAAACTTAGTTTTTTGGAGGTTCGAGTTCTTGCTTCTTCCTCTCTTGAGTATTGTAGAGAGTTTGTAAGTTTTGTAACTCAAATTTTTACAATTTGAAGGGATCCTTTCATATCAATAAAAACAGTAGTGCATTCCTATCTCATGGTTTTTGCCTCATTTTGCAATAAATGATTTGATGTTTCATTGTGAAACTAAGTGTTGAATCCTTTTTATGTCTCATTATCACAAATTTGTGTGTAGAAGTTTCATGTAATGCAGGTTGCATGTTGTGTTTAATTTCAATCCTTCATACAAATCACTTTTTTATTGCATGTTTCACATGAGATTGTGAGAGTAAATATTTTTGAGAGCTGATTGTGAGTTGAGTTAGTGAATAAGTTTTAAAAAATTTGGTGCATCACCCTTTAGGTTTTAAGGTTTTCATTTCAGTTACCCTTCTATCCATTTTCTTAGAAAATTTAGTAGTTTTCAAGTGATCTACCAAAGGAACCAGCCCTATCTAGAGATTCATTCTTTCCATAAGTCACCCACAACTTGAGAATGTTTCCATGTTACACAGGATAGTTGAGTCTAACTTGACTAGGCTACAATCCTTATTGATAACAATTTTTGGCATGCTCGGTGGGACTGATTGGACTTTTTTAGTCCAATATTTGATCATTTATTGCTGATATTAGGTGTGTATATCAGTAAGATCTTCCTTTGGAGGAAAAAAATCTACACGCATCTGGCGACTCTGAGCTCAAATTTGTTGGTTTTAGTATGATCAAGTGGTTTTTTATTTCAGAAAATCTAATTTTTGCTTGTTTTCCATCTTTTAAATGAATCAATATGCCTATGTTTCATAGAGATATGTCTTACCATCCATCATATCATGAAAATTCTTCTTATGCACATCCTTATCAGCCATATCAGGTCAATCGTGTTGTTGGTTTTAATTCCATGGCTTTTCAAGAAAACCAACATGCTCAATATAATTACCACCCACCCACCCTTGCTCAATCTCCATATCAGCCTACATATGCCCAAAATTAGCCCCAACAAGAGTATGATTATTCACATAATTAGCCTCAAGAGCACCCTTACTAGCATGTGTCAAATCAGATCCAAAATCTTTCTTGTTTGTCATGGGTTTTGACCCAAAGTATTGACCATATGAATATTAGTGATATTAAAGGTACATTGTTACATATGGATTGGATGTTGGTTGACATCAAGATACAAAGGAAGTTTATTTTGTAGCAACAAGAGTTGGTTGATCAAGCCTATTTTTATGATCAAGGGTTGGAGACACGAAGAATACAGTTGGATGAGAATCTTGGAAGGGAGATAGCTACAATAGAGTAGATGGAGCCTTTGCTTGCTCAGTTTCAAAGAAAAGAGGTCCAAGAAAGTCCTACAGTTCTAGATCAGCCTACTCAAGAGGAGGTTCGTAAGTATAAATTTCCAATTTTTATACAAAGTGAGCCTCTTAATACTCCTAAAGTTGAGATTCCAAGTTTTAGGAAGGATAAAGTCCTTAATTCCTCAATCCAACATCTTAAGATTGAAATTCCAAGTTTTAGAATCCTTCAACCTTTGCAAATTGGGGAAAATTATTAGGTTCAGCCTATTATAGTTATAGAGAAGACCCTTGAGAAAAAAAATTCATTGCAAGAAATCCAAGAAGCTCCCCAAGTTTCCCCACCTGAGGAATCCAAGGATGAACCCATTGATCAGGATATCTCACTCATTTGGGAGAAGATTAGAAATGTAAATCTATCACATTTAACTATGGAGTGTTCCCAATTGTAGCAAAAAAATATTGAACAACAAAAGTCTTCTCTAGATGATCCTTTCAATGTTTTGACTAATGAGCTTCCTTGTTTTTTTAAAGAGGATGAAAATATTTCAGTGTTTATCTTAGAAGATCAGTCAGGAAAACAAGATGAAGAGGTAAAGGAGGTTGTTCAAGAGGATAACTCTATAGTTTGGTTTGATGATATACATCCCTTCATTGAAAATCATTAAGAAGATCTTGTTCTGATCTCATCAACAACAGTTTCAGAACAGCAAGAAGATGCTCAACAATATGAGGAGTTGTTGTTTGAATACAGTCCATTTGATAGTGGAGCCTTGGATTAGCAAGAGGATTGCAAAGATGATCCTTTTTTGGAGTCTAAAAGATTGAAGAGTGCTAGCATGAGGTAAAAAAATAGTCCTGTTTTATCAAAAAACCAAGAAGAATGTTATGAAGATTCATTTCGGAATGATCTTGATGTTTTTGTTACAAGTTTGGACAATGTGAAAGAGGTTTCAGATAACTTGTTTGATGAACTTCCTAGCTTTGAGGATGAAAGTAAAAATAGTATGTCTATGCCAAGTTTTGACCATCACAATGATGAGGACCATTTAGATAAGGTGTTTATTTATGAACAAATATATGAAACCAACCTTGATTTGAATGGTCAAGAGCTTGAAAAGGATCTGTTTCAAGTTGAAATTAAGCTTTTTTGCTCATGCTTAAACATTATGCCAACATCTTTGGAGGAGGATTATCTTGAGCAATGAGAGAAAAAGGTGGAAGTGGTTGTATTCCCAAATGAGCCACTAGTTATGGAGTAGCCTAACCAATAGGGTGAAGAGATAGCTATTTTCAGCCCCTCTCATGCCACCAAATCAAAAAAATCAAACATGGAGCAAGAGGAAGAATTTGGTCTCGATAAGGGAGAGTCCTTTCTCTCTAGTCAAGAAACTTCTCATGAAGTTGATTTGTATGACCTTGACTAGTTGGAGGAGATTGAGACTGTTATTTGAATTGAAATTTTGTTGGAAGAGGCTATCTCATGGTTTGAAAATTTTCCTTCCTCCATTGAAGAAGAAAATCCTAATTTGGAGTGTACCTCCTTGGGTAATAATGAGGATTTTGAGCCTAGTCCAACTATTCCTAAGATATTTCCAAGAGTTGATAGCTTTGATGAGTTATTAGATACTCTAATGGAAGAGGATGGTCCATTGACCATGGAGGAGTCAACATGGCAAGTTAGTATCCAAAGTGAAGGTGATGTTGTTCTTTTTAATCAATCAAATTGTCTTCTCTTTATTCCAAAGTTTTTAAGAGGATGCCCCATTAGAGATCTGGCCAATTATGTTAGTGTTATCACCTGAAGTTGCACCCTATTGAACCTGATGTCCAACGCCTCAGTGTAACATTGGAAGACCTCCAAACATGTGGGTTTCTTGTAAGCAGAGGTCAACCTCTGGAGAAGGCCGGCTTCCTTTGGTGTCACCTAAACTACTGATTCTTGAAGGGAAAGGGATAAGGAGTACATAAATTGAAACTAAACTAAGGTGATGCACCGAAATGACAGGAACAATGAAATACTCAATTTACACTTGAATACTGGTGACAGCCATGGGGCTGTACAACAAGATCCTGTAGATCACGCACACAAATAGGTTTGACATGCACATGCCTTCAAGAAGGAAAGGCATATTTTCACAAACTAGAAGATCATGTGCAAAATTAAGTAAACACATTTTGCAACCTACATGATACTACTTCTGCAAATAAAGGCACGACATGAAACAAAAGCTATAAGGAAAGAAAAAATTTCACTAAGTAGCTCAATGAATCATTAAAGAATGCACAATACTTCATAAGAATCAGAAGGCAAAAGATGGACCATCAATGGTAACCAAGGAAGATTTTGTATATTATGTTCCAAGTGAATTACAGAAACGTGCTAGTCTGAGAGAGGACTACAAAAGGGTTACAGAATTTAGAAGAGCATACCTTTGAACTCCTTACAAAAAGGCATAAAAATGCCTTATATACAAAAAAGATCTCGGCCCCTTAGGGCTTATACAAAAATATCAGGGTCAGAAAAGATCTACCCTCAGATCTTTGGTGAATTAAATGCAGAAGCATGCGTGTCCTGGCTATGAAGAGTCATCCCCGAGGAAGTCTTCTTCAGATATTCTTCAACTCCTGCATTCACTCCGACCCTGTCATCGTGTCCTAGCTGAACCACTTCGGATGAATGCCTTGAATGCCCTGAGTCCAAAATAGAAACACGTCGCCTTTCATCCTGTTGATGCTCTTTAGACTGCCACAGCTTACCCTCAGATCCTTCTGATTGGTTGGGCACACTACACGCAGACTCTCGGGTGGTCAAAACTTCCTCTGTAGAATCGCATCTCGGTGAGACACTGAAAGTGTCTTGTCGATGTGATTACATCATTCGGAAACTATCTGCATAGCATAGATATATCGACGAGAGTCCCTATCTCTCGGCAATGAGCCTCTTTTGTTCTGCTGAGACCCACGCCAAACTCCCGCATTCTTTTGCCTCTTCATTCCCGGGAGACTTGGGTGTGTCGGTGAAACTTTCACCGAACTCTACTTTTCCGCTCCAGCCATTCTGCATTGGCAAGACCATTGGGCATCACTGAGACGCCTCAGTGACCCCTCCATCCTTTGCCGAAACCAATATCATTTGCCAGCCTCCATTTGTTGTCGGTGATACATTTCCACTTCAGCAAGAGGTTGTGTCGAAGGCACTTTAGCTCAGCGAGGCCCTATTTCATCAGTCGATAGGAGACCATTAGTTTTCCCTCACCAAGACATCACGCAGTCGGGAAGAGGTTGTAGCGAGGATCAAATGTTGTCCCGATATCTATTTTTTTTGCTGAGAAACCTTCCATTCACCAAGACCTCTTGTAGACCTCCCTGTCCTTTGTCGAAAATAACATCTAGTACCAAGGCTTTCTTTATCTTCTATCGGTGAAACTTGGCCTATCGGCCAGACCTCTCGCCGAGCACACTAATCTTCCCGTACTCATGTCTTTCAGCTGTCAGTGAGACCCTTGTCGAAAACCTTCTACTTTTTCTGAGCTCCGCTTGTCACGATAGCACCCCCAGGTCGCCGAGACCACTTGTCGAATGCTCCGCTACGCCGAAGGCCCTTCACTTTTTTTTAGGGAGACCTCTTGTGTCGGCCAGACCTGTGGCGATAGCCTCCATCCTTCCCGGTGACGTGTTTACTTTCACCTTGGTGTCGGTGTAACCTCTCCCTCGCTTTGTCTTCAGTAGGTTCCTTCTCATTTCGGGGAAACACCTTCACCTTGACATAACCTTACGCCGAGGCCCGCCTTCTTTGTCGATGCCACTTTTCATTTGGGAGGCTCCACTGGTCGGTGAGATCTTCACTGACTATACCTTCCATGTCGCCAAGACTTCCCGATGTCGACAAGACCTCAGGGAAAAATGTTCAACTGTTGGTAAGACCTTTTGGTGCACGGTCGGGGAGACATAACCCTTTCACTATGACCCTTCACTGAAGCCTTAAACTTCTACCAATATGTTCCCTTTCTTGTGCCAGTCGGCAAGACACAAAGCGCTCGATGGAACAACATGCCGATAGGGATTACTTACGCCGATGAAGCACCTCATGAGTTAGTTGATGAGACCTAAATCATTCGGTAAGACCTCTCAGCAGTGAAAACAACTCATGCTGATATATCTTTCCACTGTCACCAAAACTACATGAATGTCATGTCGAAATCTATTTGTATGTGAAAACAAATCGTTATGATATCATAAATGTCTTCCCGATAGGCAACACAGATATTTCAAAAATGGATTGGGAGGAATCCTGCCATTCTCACACCAACATCTTCCCTGGTTTGAAGCATTCATACCTAATGGAAACCCTATCACATGATATTCTACCTGATTGAGCCTGAGGGTGAAAATTAGGTAACATTTCTGGTGACCTTTGTTGGATGTTTGCCTGCTAAACATAAAACCAGTAGCCTAGGCCTATCCATTGGGCATGGAGTCATTAGAAGGCTTAGAAAATATCAAGAGCATCTCTGTACACGACTGTAACTCATCCTGAGACTCACTAGATCACTTGGAAACTTATTGAAAACAAGAAAAACTGAAAAAAGACTATTTACATGTGTTGGAACAACACTTAGGGAAATAAATAGCAACTAAACCTACCCTACACTAACCAGTAAGAAATTGATCAAAAAAACCCATTGACAGGTTGGGTAAAATAACTGCCCCTCCTTACCAATAAAAGGTGGATTGCAAGTTGATGACTTGTAGACAAAGTATGATAAAGGAGAGAAAATTCCCATACTAATTGCAGAACACTTGGAAAGACAAAGAAAAATCCACTTACCATTTCAAATTGATAGTAAAAACTGGTGTCCACAAAGGGATAGGTGGACAGATTATGCAATGTCATAATTGCATCAACCTTTTCTGGAACAATGGCACACTTTTCTCTTCCTATTATTCTGTTAATCAAATCTTTAATTGGGCATCCTCTGGAAAGGATACACTCCTTGCTCTTAATGTTGATTTTCTTATGAAGATCTGCTCCTTCCTTGTCTTGCACAGTGAGGATCTCACTTAAATGAATTGGCTCAGAGGTCAATGAAATGTATACTTCATTCACCCTATCAAATTGGTCACATGCTGTCAAGTCATGATTGTCTTGGACCTTCTGCATATTGATCAACACAACACCATCATCTTCCTCAATATGTAGCACAATGAGGGCTTGAGGTACAGGCTCTTTTTCATTTGATATACTGATATCTACCCGATGGGCCTCACTAAAAGACTGTTTATGATCCAAGCTTGAAATGAAAATCTCCAAGTCATCCCAGAACAAGTCCTCATCATTCTGCACAGTACCAATACCTTTAATGATAAGAGGGCTATTTTTTTCCTCAGGACAACACTCCTGGGGGAAGAAAAATTTATGCTCTGTTGCATCTATTTGTTGTTCACACTTTACAGGCTTAGGAACAGATAGCTCAACATCAAGTCCTGAAAAAAAACCTTCTATTATACCCTATTGATCATGCTCATTTTAATGGAAGAACACCTTGTCATTGGTGTTATCACCTTCTTGTTGTTGAAATGCTATTATTGGTGATTGCTTAGATGTGCTTTTCCCAACCTCAGCATCAAAACCAAGAGGTTCAAAAAATAAATTAATCAGGGTTTCACCACTCTGTTCAACAAAACTAGGGATCTCATTAGATGAATATGACATAACTCCATGTTCAGCTGTCATTTCTTGTTTAGAACTTTGTTGTCCTAACTGGCCCTGTTCATCAGTCACTTGCAACAACCCTGATTTTTCATTTTGAACTTCATGCTCAAATGTATCAATACCCAAAAGAGTCTCATCTACCTCAAAAACTTCTTTTATCCTCTCACTAGGCTGACTTTGTAATTGAAAAGACTGCTCTTGAGGGATAATGGACTGATTTTTCTCAACTACAGGCTCTTGCACAGGATGAAAACTCCTAAAATTTGGAATTTCAAACTTAGGGGGCTTAATTGAAGAATTAGAAGACTTACTTTTTTGAACTTGCTGATTGGTTGGAATAGTCGAGGATTCTTTGGAACAAGTGTCTTCATGTTGCTCAATCCTTTGTTGTTGTAGTTGATAACACCTTATGGCTAAATGCAAAGGATTCACATTCTTAAGCTTTTCCTAGAGGATTAACTAATCTTGATCAATAAGTTTCTCTTCTTTTGCTTCCTCAAAGAAAGGATTTGAAAAGATAGTAGCTGATTGAGACATTTGAGAAAGTTGCTCCTCAGGAGAGTTAGACTGACTTTGTTCAAATTCTTGTACTAAATGGCATCCTCTTTGTGTCTCAACCTCCTGCTGATAGATATAAGCTTGATAAGCAAGCTCCTCCTTCTGCCTGTTGACCTCCTGTTGATTTTCAATTTCTTCAAACTACTTTTGGAAATATAATGACATATTCTCCAAACTCATTTCATCTAAATTTTGGGGCTCATATGAAGGATAAATTTGTTGATTCGAGATAAAATAACCCTCCTGGGGTTGCTGGTGAGTGTAAGCATTCCACTGTTGAACTTGTGCAAGGGTGGGTGGGTAGGCCAATTGAGCTTGTTGGTAACCCATTACTACATAGCTATTTTGAGTAAAACTAGCGGTATCCTCAATAGGGTATGATTGATAATAAGATGCAGGCACCATATCTTCATGAAACAGTGAATGATAAGACATACTATCATGAAACCAACACTTAGATTGCTGAAACCAGATACTTCAAGCTTGGAGTCGCTAGGTATGTTAAAAAAACTTACCTCCAAAGGAAGAAAAATACTATTGTACACACCAAACTGCAGTAAATAAAATGTATAAACATGAACTGAGAAGCAGTCCCCTGTCCCACTAGGCGTGCCAAAAAATGTTATCACCTGAAGTTGCACCCTGTTGAACCTGATGTCCAACGCCTCAGTGTAACATTGGAAGACCTCCAAACATGTGGGTTTCTTGTAAGCAGAGGTCAACCTTCGGAGAAGGCCGGCTTCCTTTGGTGTCACCTAAACTACTGATTCTTGAAGGGAAAGGGATAACGAGTACATAAATTGAAACTAAACTAAGGTGATGCACCAAAATGACAGGAACAATGAAATACTCAATTTACACTTGAATACTAGTGACAGCCATGGGGCTGCACAACAAGATCCTGTAGATCACACACACAAATAGGTTTGACATGCACATGCCTTCAAGAAGGAAAGGAAGATTTTCACAAACTAGAAGATCATGCACAAAATTAAGTAAACACAGTTTGCAACCTACATGATACTACTTCTGCAAAGAAAGGCACGACATGAAACAAAAGCTATAAGGAAAGAGAAAATTTCACTAAGTAGCTCAATGAATCATTAAAGAATGCACAATACTTCACAAGAATCAGAAGGAAAAAGATGGACCATCAATGGTAACCAAGGAAGATTTTGTATATTATGTTCCAAGTGAATTACAGAAATGTGCTAGTCTAAGAGAGGACTGCAAAAGGGTCACAGACTTCAGAAGAGCATACCTCTGAACTCCTTACAAAAAGGCATTAAAATGCCTTATATACAGAAAAGATCTCGGCCCCTTAGGGCTTATACAAAAATATCAGGGTCAGAAAAGATCTACCCTCAGATCTTTGGTGAATTAAATGCAAAAGTCTGTGTGTCCTGGCTGTGAAGAGTCATCCCTAAGGAAGTCTTCTTTAGATATTCTTCAGCTACTGCATTCACTCTGACCCTGGCATCGTGTCCTAGCTGAACCACTTTGGATGAATGCCTTGAATGCCCTGAGTCCAAAATAGAAACACATCACCTTTCATCCCGTTGATGCTCTTTAGACTACCACAGCTTACCCTTAGATCCTTCTGATTGGTTGGGCACACTACACGCAGACTCCCAAGCAGTCAAAACTTCCTCTGTAGAATCGCATCTTAGTGAGACACTAAAAGTGTCTTGCCGATGCGATTACATCATTCAAAAACTATCTGTGTAGCATAGATATATCGGCGAGAGTCCCTATCTCTCGGCAATGAGCCTCTTTTGTTCTGCTGAGACCCACGCCGAACTCCCGCATTCTTTTTCCTCTTCATTCTCGAGGGACTTGGGTGTGTTGGTGAAACTTTCACCAAACTCTACTTTTTCGCTCCAGCCATTCTGCATCAGCAAGACCATAGGGCATCGCTGAGATGCCTCGGCAACCCCTCCATCCTTTTCTGAAACCAATATCATTCGCCAGCCTCCATTTGTTGTCAGCGATACATTTCCACTTTGGCAAGAGGTTGTGCCGAAGGCACTTGAGCTCGGCGAGGCCCTATTTCATCAATCGACAGGAGACCATTAGTTTTCCCTCACCAAGACATCACGCAGTTGGGAAGAGGTTGTAGCGAGGATCAAATGTTGTCCCGATATCTATTTTTTTTGCTGAGACACCTTCCATTCGCCAAGACCTCTTGTAGACCTCCCTGTCCTTTGTCGAAAATAACATCTAGTGCTGAGGCTTTCTTTATCTTCTATCGATGAAACTTGGCCTATCGGCCAGACCTCTCACCGAGCACACTAATCTTCCCATACTCACATCTTTCGGCTGTCGGTGAGACCCTTGTCAAAAACCCTCTACTTTTTCTGAGCTCCGCTTGTCGCCATAGCATCCCTCGGGTCACCGAGACCACTTTTTTGAATGCTCCACTATGCCAAAGGCCCTTCACTTCATTTCAGGGAGACCTCTTGTGTTGGCTAGACTTGTGGCGATAGCCTCCATCCTTCCTAATGACGTGTTTACTTTCACCTTGGTGTCGGTGTAACCTCTCCCTCGCTTTGTCTTCGGTAGGTTCCTTCTCATGTCGGGGAAACACCTTCACCTTGGCATAACCTTACGCAGAGGCCCACCTTCTTTGTCGATGCCGCTTTTCATTTGGGAGGCTCCACTGATCAGTGAGACCTTCACTGACTATACCTTCCATGTCGCCAAGACTTCCCGGTGTCGGGAAGACCTCAGGGAAAAATCTTCAATTGTTGGCGAGACCTTTTGGTGCATAGTCGGGGAGACATAACCCTTTCGCTATGACCTTTCACCGAAGCCTTAAACTTCTGCCGATATGTTCCCTTTCTTGTGCCAGTCGGCAAGACACAAAGAGCTCGATGAAACAACATGCCGATAGGGATTACTTACATCGATGAAGCACCTCATGAGTTAGTCGGTGAGACCCGAATCATTTGGTAAGACCTATTAGTGGTGAAAACAACTCAAGCTGATATATCTTTCCACTGTCACCAAAACTACGTGAATGTCATGCCAAAATATGTTTGTATGTGAAAACAAATCGTTATGATATCAGAAATGTCTTGTCGATAGGCAACACAGACATTTCAAAAATGGATTGGTAGAAATCCTGCCATTTTCACACCAACATGTTCCCTAGTTTGAAGCATTCGGACCTAATGGAAACCTTGTCACATGATATTCTA
>VDFB02126625.1:0-23144 GCA_007258455.2 Sequoia sempervirens | reverse complement strand
CATTCCAGATGGGAAGATAAACTAGTAAAGCAAAAGCGTACATGTACGTCGGAAAACAATCGTCTAGGGACAGCGCATCACAAGACGATTCAAATCTACGTTTTCATTTTAAATATGAAAGGGATTAGAAGTCTGGCCTCTAAAGGATTAAGAGGGTTTTTTGTAACGTTTATTCGTTAATTAATTAAGCCATCAGATAATCTGTTTAACTTTAATTATATATAAACAAACACTCACATCAATCAAATGAAATCTAATTAAAAACAAATTAACACTCCCTACATTCAAAATTCAAACGAAGAAGAGAGAGGAGGGTTTTGAAATAGAAATGTCTTGTAAGAGATGCTGGCAAGACTTCGAAAATCCTGAATAAATAGTGGAAGACTTTGAAAAGAGCAAAGAAAACAATAGTAAGGAGGCGTCCATGACAAGCATAAGGAGGTTAAAATCAATTGTCTTTAGTGACATTTAAAAAAAATTTAACTATTCTAATTGGAGAAAAAACAAGCCCTGTTGGGGGTTGACCCCGCAGTACAATGGTTAAGTTGAAAGGGCAGCAGTTGGGTTGTCTAGGGTTTGAATCCCACAGTGGATAGTGGGATTGCCGCACGGAGAAAGCGGCCGCGGGGTTAACAAAGGCAACAGTGATGGTGGATATGGTGGCAGCGGCCGTGGATATGGTGACGGCAGCAATGGTTAAGGTGGTGGTGGTAGTGGTGGTTATGGAGATATCGGGGATGAGGTACCCCGTATGTGGCCTCAGTGGTTCATAGCTCCAGTCAAAAGCAGAATTTTGTCTATAAGTTGTTAGCAAGGTTTTGCTTTCCCTAAATTAAAACCCTTATGGTAGAATTTAGCTCAAACTTCATTCCAAACAACAATGGAAGAAAACTAATGACATGAATTAGTTCCGCTCAAGAAATTCTGGGACTAATTAGAAACCCGTATAACAACCATGCTATAACATTTTTATCTGAAAAGAGGCTTAATTAGTATGTAAAGTTATGGCCAATATTAGAGAAAGATAAACTAGCATCAAAATATTTCTTTCTATTGAAAAGTAGAAATGATGGCTACAAATTCATGTTAGTGAGACTGCTATTTATTATATGAGTTTGGATAGTCGTGGTAGTATTATTATAGGAGTCCTTAATATTTCAATTTGTGTGAAGCTTTGTAATAAGACTTTAATATTTCAATAAATAGAATTATAGTAAGGAAAAATCAATGCTTATTTTTATCATTGAGAGTAAATATAAATTTTGATTATAAAAAAAATAGTAAGGTACAAAAATTTATAACTAGAAAAACAGTTTTGGTTCCAATAGCATTTATCTAAAAGAAAAACATTAATAATATGACTTATCAATAAATAATCAATTGGAGAAACAATAAGACTAACACTACAAAAATAAATCATTTATAACTAAAAAAAATCATCATAATTTTCATCTCCTATCTAGCTTGTCTCACTAATCCCCCTTTATTAATGGCCATACAAGGGTGTTTACAACCTTCTTGATCTTAAAGCATTCTAATACATATGAAGGTTTGATAGTAGGCTACTATTAAATTTTTTGCATTCGACTCTATTTTAAAGTAGCTTGGAGGGTTCAAAAACTGTTGAGCTACAGAATCAGTAAGTCGTTTTGCATGGGTAGTTTACATAAATGATATATATATATATATGTATGTATGTATGTATGTATGTATGTATGTATGTATGTATGTATGTATGTATGAACTAAAGAATTATGATAACCAAAAGTATTAACTATAACATGTATCTTAAGGAATACAATAGCAATGAAATAAATCCAGTCCTTAAAAGAAACATGGCACACCTCTATGCATGCATCTCAATGCAACCAAATCAACAGTTACAATAATTACTATCAATAAAAAAGCTGAAGATAAAATAGTGGTAAATACTCAAAGCAACAAGCACAAGCATGACCTATGTATCCTTTAATACATGGTTGGAAAATATTATTGAAACCAGGACATCTCAAGTAAATAAACAAGTGGATGTTACACCCTCCCCCGCCAAGATTAGGCTTACTCCAAGAAGCTTGCATGAGTAAGGATAGGGTGTTCCTAGTAATTAGTCCTTCGAACACAATACATATTGCAATGTCAACCCTCTAAATTCTCACCAAGTTTAGGAATCAAACACACAACAAACACATCACTAAAGGTGCACAAGCTATGCAAACACTAGCCACTAGGTGTGCAACCACCTCAAAAATCACAACACTCCATACTTTGGTTGTCAATATAACTAAGTGCAAGATCAAACCACATGGTCCAACTGATGATAAGCACACAAGCACCTAGATCAAGATTGATGCTACTACTATGAACTCCATCTAGCTACTACGCATCCAAAGAAAGGAACACAACCTTGTCTTACCTTGAAAATAATACATGATACGTAGAAAAGTTTAGCTTGGTTTCCTCATTTTTTGACTAACTTTAAAGACCCTCAATTTTTCCTACATCAATACCTTTCACTACTCAACTTCCTAGGTCTTTCCCCATACTTAGCCATTTTCCTAAAAACTAGCCCTTTGAAGAAGTTTTGGAACTATTGTTATGTTTTGATATGGCTTCCCAACCATGTTAGTTCCCAATGGGGTTCTTGCAATCCACTATTTTCCCGACATCAAATGATTTTTCTTAAGGAGAAAAATTTCAATTGGCTCTGAGGCCCCTTTCAAAAATCACCAAGGTTTCTAGAACTTTTAAAATCCTTGAAGAATATGTCATAAAAAGGAAGAAAGAAAATGAAGAAATGGTTGAAAAGAAAATGTTAAGGTTCCCTAAAATTTGTTGGACTCTGACAAGGTTCTCAAAACCTCATTGAGACCTGATGGTTGTTCCATAACCTATTCTCAAGCACACCATGTTTATGTTCAAGACTTCTACTTGATTAAAGGAGGTGTTGTTTCTTTAATAAAAGTGAAAATAATGTGTTATAGAAATAACACCAAGAAAAACCAAATATTATCAAGTAAAAATTAAAAAAAATCATATGACAAGAAGTGACTAAATAGAAAAGCAAAAAGTAGGCATACTATATTAACTAGAGAATTAAAGGTATAATCTTTTTATGCATAGAGAGAAAAAATTAGAATGAAAATTCCCTCCACAACCTCCTGAATCCTCCCAATCCATGCAAGAGAAAATAGATTCTCATAGAATTGTACATAATATGCAAAATTTTCCATTACATTCCTCTCGAGCTCCTCAAATAAGAGAATAATAGCTTTCTTGATTTCTTCCTTCTTGAGGGTGATGTCAATATAGATGACCTCCAACTAGGAATTCTATGGATTCTCTATCAATGCGTCCTAAGGAAGATTCAACACTTTCTCTATACATTGGATTTACTAGCCTCTCAGTGGCCCTAGTACCCCACTCAAAATTGCCAAAAATCTGAACTATGTTGTAGATGAACCACTCTAGGATTGCAAAATTGTTGACATAAACCTGTGCCAGAAAGTTTTCTTCTATAATCCTCCTAATAACTCCTTCAATGGCATTCCTTATGAAAATAATTTCTCTCAGTTGGTTAGCTACCAACCATGCTTTATAGCTACATTTTAGGCCTTTCGTGAGGATGTCTCCTTCGAGGTCACATCCTTGAGTTGCTTGACATTGAAGATAAGATTGAAATGTGAAGAGAGAAATGCAACCCCTTAGGATATAAAGGAATAGAGTACACAGACACTATGAGGATAAGTCATGTGGAGATCCATTCATCAAAAGTTAACACAAGAGGATGCCACCAAAATATTTTAATTAAGAAATAATAAGGAATGATGCAATGAAGCTATCAAATCTCTTGTCAAACAAAAATCAACATCTGTGTAAAATCCTTCTCTAAATCCTCTTCCACACATAATATCCCTTTGAAGAAGTTTTGGAACTATTGCTAGGTTTTCATGGCTTCCCAACCATGTTAGTCCCCAATGGGGTTCTTGCAATCCACTATCTTCCCGACATCAAATGATTTTGTTAGAGAAAAATTTCAATTGGCTTTGAGGCCCTTTTCAAAATCACCAAGGTTTCTAAAACTTTTAAACTTGAAGAATATGTCATGAAAGGGAAGAAAGCAAATGAAGAAATGGTTGAGAAGAAAATTTTAGGGCTCCTAAACTTTGTTGGACTCGACAAGGTTCTCAAACCTCGTTGAGACGATGGTTGTTCCATAACTTTGTTCTCAAGCACACCATGTTTATGTTCAAGACTTCTACTTGATTAAAGGAGGTGTTGTTTCTTTAATAAAAGTGGAAATAATGTGTTATAGAAATAACACCAAGAAAAACCAAATATTATCAAGTAAAAATTAAAAAAAATCATATGACAAGAAGTGACTAAATAGAAAAGAAAAAAGTAGGCATATTATATTAACTAGAGAATTGAAGGTATAATCTTTTTATGCATAGAGAGAAAAAATTAGAATGAAAATTCCCTCCACAACCTCTTGAATCCTCCCAATCCATGCGAGAGAAAATAGATCCTCATATAATTCTACATAATATGAAAAAAATTTCATTACATTCCTCTTGAGCTCCTCACGTAAGAGAATAATAGCTTGCTTGATTTCTTCCTTCTTGAGGGTGATGTCAATACACATGGCATCTCCAACCAGGCATTCCTATGGATTATCTATCAATCATCCTAAGGAATATTCAACACTTTCTCTATACATTGGCTTTACTAGCCTCTCAGTGACCCTAGTACCCCACTCAAAATTGCCAAAAACATGAACTATGTTGTAGATGAACCACTCTAGGATTGTAGAATTGTGGACATAAACCTGTGCCAAAAAGGTTTTCTCCTATAATCCTCCTAATAACTCCTTCAATGGCATTGCTTATGAGAAAAATTTATCTTAGTTGGTTAGCTACCAACCATCACACATAGTTACATTCTAGGCCTTTAGTGGTGAGGAAGTCTCCTTTTGAGGTCACATCACTTGAGTTGCTTGACATATTGAAGATAAGATTGAAATGTGAAGAGAGAAATGCAACCCCTTAAGATATAAGGAATAGGTTTCGATAGTATTACTATGAGGATAAGTCATGTGGAGATCTATTCATCAAAAGTTAACAGAAGAGGATGCCACCAAAACATTTTAATTAAGAAATAATAGGGAATGATGCAATGAAGCTATCAAATTTCTTGTCAAAAAAACATCAACATTGGTTTAAAATCCTTCACTAAATCTTCTCCCACACATAATATCACAAAAAAAGTATGATTGAATACAAGGACTCTTAGTTTTAGGTCTTCAAATGTATGAAGAACCATCAAATTTACATGTATACATTCTTAGTCCATTAGGAATTAAATAAAGTGGTGGTATGTTAGCTCGCTAAATTTGGATTGATATATATATATATATATATATATAATGTAATTATAATGTTTCAAAAGGGAGTCATGAAATACTTAGTGAGGTTCATTAGGAAATAATTTTTATAATAATTTATAAAACTCCTAGTTTAAAGATGCAATTTCAAAAATTGAAATGACTCAAGAAAGAGAGTCTATAAATATGCAATTCAAGGACATTTGAAGGGTCTCAATTTTAGTCCCCATTAGACCACAATTCTTTTTAGTGGAGAATCTTCTCCAATTGGCAAATACTAGATATCAACCAATTCGATATTGGAAAATAAATCACACCCAATGGGGTTGCCAAATCGCTAGAATTTTTTTATTTATCGGTCCAATGCATTTCCATTCACCATCTATTTATTTTATGAGGCATATTTAAGTAATATTTTTCCATAACAAACTACGCATTTTAGATGGACCGGTTAATATATTTTTCCTCGACTCTCAGAATCATCTATTAAATCACCTACAAATTCACCAATACTATTGAAAAAACATTGTGTATCTAGACCCATTTTTCCAATTCAAATTTACAAATAGTTGCTTATGAGGACCTATTTCACCAATTAAAATTTATAGATAGTTGCTTATATGAGCACCCATTTCGTCAATAACATTAACAAAAAATTACATTTGAGGACACATTTTTCCAATTGTCATGATACGTCCATGCTAATCGTAGGGCCATAATCACCTTGAAAATTACAACATGTGTGTTCTGTCAAGGTTTGATTCTCCCAAAACTTAAATGTATCATTGTATAATCATGTGAGATTCACCAAATTTTTAATATAACATTTAAAAATCCTACAGAATTCCCCAAATATGGATTGATATAAATACAATTGAAACTGTCATTTATTCTTACACATTTTGTTTAGTTTTGTAGTTGTGAGCTCTAGATTCAAGAGTTGGTTTTGAAACCTTGAAGTTGATTGTGTACCAATGTAATTCTTTCTATTGGGGAAATAGTGGGGCATCTAAAAAAATTAAGAAATTTTTGAAATTCGATCTTTGGCAACATCAGTCTTTGAACCAATGCAATTGGTATGTTGCTTCAAAGAGGGAAAAAATGTAGACAAGCAAATAGGCCTAATTGACATTATGCATCTAAATCTAATCAATTTAACAACAATTCTTCTATTAATAAAATAAAGTAATTTATTGGATTAATTCACTAATATTTATCATGTATAATTAAATATATCAAATTATTTAATCAAGTCCCCTAAATTCCTCTCATTTGATTTAATAAATCAAATTATCAAATCAAATGTCACCATATACTAATCCATTCAAATTAGTTAATTCTGAATTAATTAACTCCTAATCCCTTTACCTATCCTCTAGCTTTTGACTCAACCTTGCTCAAAGTAAACCCCTAATTAACTAACCAATTTGCACGTGAAAATAATTCTTTTAATTATCTAATTACCCTATTTTCCCTCGCAAAAGCATATACTTTGCAAAATATTCCTCCAATAACTCCACTTATTTGATTTCCTTACCACATGCATTAACTTTTCCTACATCTCAACCAAATACATTAATATCTCTTACATCCTCATCCACATCCTCTTACACTCTCAACCATATGCATTTATTCCTCTTACATCCTCTTGACTCACACATTTCCAAAAATGTGCTCCAACTTCATCCATTAGCCTTATGACAAGTGCCACATTCTCTTTGGCTCTCCTTTAGTCCCACATTCCTCCAATTTCCTCATTCTCTAACCCTTCAATCCTATTTATAGAGGCCTTCTCTATGGAGAAAGGATCCAGAATCACATCCACGATCTTAAGAATTTCCACTATAGGCACATTCATCTTGCACTTCATCACTCATATTTCTATCTTCATCACATTGGAAACTTATCAAGGTGGTGGGAAAGGGCATCCTTTCCACATCAAAGGAGCACCACTCCCACTATGGGATAAAGTTTGATCTTGCTTTCATATGCTTACATTTAGTTTCTTTGGTTATATTTGTCTTGTTTGCATATCTAGCATGATTAAGTATTTCATAGGGATGTTTTATTTGCTTTGTTTAGTTTAACTAACAATGGTTATGGTTGTTTGTTTTGAGCAAGTGTTGAAAAAGTATCTACATTTTGGCGCCCATTGTGGGGCTCGAACCCACATTCTAGTTTTGATACTATGCAAATTTGTTTAGTCATTCTTGCCACATTTTGGTTTTGATATTGTACAAATTTGTTTAGTTATTCTTGCCAAATATTGTTTTTGATATTGTGCAAATCCAGTCTTTTGTGCATCAGCTCATGCATTTAAAAAATTAAATCCAAAATACTTAAGCTAAACATTGTCCTCTTCTTAAAGTCCATATTCTCTTAAAAATTACAAGTAATAGTTTCATTGCTTGTAAATGAGTAAGATAGCATTTCCTGCTAGTTGTGTATTCAATTCAACTTTGTTGTAGATATTCTTTTTAACATATTTGGAGCTAAAGAGCATCAAGTTCATTTTGTACTCAGTTCAACTTTGTTGTTGATTTTTTTTAGCTACATTTGCAAAACATAAAAGTAGGCCCAAAAAATCATATTTTATTTATCCTACATTATGGTAAAGGAAAAAATTAGAAAGCTCAAGAATGAATTTCTATCTACTATGCTATTGTAATACCCCCTCTGCACTTCATCTTGACCATGAAGCCATATGTGATTTGGTTCCTTCTTGATTGGATGTGTTGTGAACGCATAGTTATTAAATGTAGTAATCGTGGCAAACAATGTGTTAGTAATTTATTTCTTCTCTTGCTTTTTCTTCCATCACATGGGAAAAGTTATCACCAGCCTATATAGAAACAACACTGCACCACATAGAGCTTTCATGTTTTCATGGGTGAGGGATAAAACTTCCTTTCAATCATGACTGTGAGAAAGACTCCATCTTCTTTGGATCTCCACCACCTCACTATGTTAAATTGGTTGCCAACTTTTCGCTGGTTATGATGGGGTGGCTGGTTATGGTGGGACTCTGTTATAATACAACACAAGTTGCGTAGAATCTTGAGGTAAGTGGCAGTAATTGATGGAAATTATGGCAATCGGTTTTAAAAGAGATAGCATGTCGTATTGGATAGGGAGTCTTTTCCTTAATTTTTGGTTTCGGTTGCCTTGCATGGAGGAAAAAGAACTTTTAGTTAGTTACCAATGATTTTGTTGCATGTGAAGGCGGTTAAGGGGGGGGAGATAGGGATCTTGGCCGAGGAGCACATTTTTTGAGGGGGTTTTTATGCTTGCCATGAATGTCTGGCTGGGAAGTTATTCTGGAACTTTCTCCATCTTTCTGAATTTTTTTGGATTGGGAAGTTTTCAGTTTAACAGGAGGGTTGAAGAAGGTGCTATCGTTGCAAACTGAAGGTGGAAGCTTTCCAGCAAACTTCATTTCGGACAAGCAAAAGTCCAGGTTCTTTTTATTGCTTCAGTTTTATTTAATTCTGAAGAAAACGAAAATTTGTTGTGTTCAGTCTCAATTTCTTGGTGTCTTTCTATTCCAATTAAGTTCTGGAGGGAATCAAAAACAGATTTATATTCCTGTTATGCTAGATAAGACGGCACTCAGATCTGTTGAAAACCTTATTATGTCAATCTGCAATCGGTAGAGGATATCTTAAGATCTTGAGTTTAGAGGTCCTGTAGTTCAACCTTTTTCTATGCAATCTCCTGTAGAATAATAATAGAAATTTCATGACTGTAAGTTTACCCATTGAGGACGTTGCCCAACCATGAGATTATTAGCTCTTATGGTACTGTACTTTTCCCTTAGTTAAACGAATTCCAACATTTTAGTCCAGATTCATATGATATATATATATATTATTATACAAATCAAGTTTTAGGAAGTTAACTGGCGGATTTTAGACTAACCGAGTTGTTTTGTTCAGAAGATTCTTGTAGTTTTCTCCATGAAAACTTTGGCGTCGACTCTTCTTTCCTTTGTGATTAACCCATATCTTCTTAAACGTTATCTCGTTCTCCTTGGGCATTTTAGAATCCTTTTATTACAGCGTGGTTACCCTACAATTAAAGTCATCGTTTGCTTCCAATGATCTGTCCCTGTTTGTTGATATATATTTCATACGTTTTTTTTCCTAAAGATGCACGTAGCCTCGGTCAGACCGCCACCCTATAATTTTCCTCTTAAGTTTGGCAACCCTGAAATCTTTGGCAACTCGTCACAGCTGCAATCACTGGCATCCTGTCACAGTTACAACATTTGTAGTTGAGGCAGTGTACAGAATTAAATAGCCTCCCTGAAACCACTGGCAACCTGTTGCAGTTGCAACACTTGATCAAAATAGGAAGTTATATATATATATATATATAACCTGCTTGATTTTACTGATAATTTTATCGTGGATGCAGCACTTGGAAATAACATTTTCAATGTCTAATATAATAGAGAGATTTCCATTGATGGTGGTGAAGTTAATTTTCCAAACTTCAACTTGAGCACGTCTCTGGAAACTCGTTACCAAACAGAAAATGCGAATAGTATCAAAAAGAAAAGTTGTACACTGTTTCGCCTAACCTTAAGTCACGTATTTGCACCTCACCTTTTTCCTTCCTTTCAGTATTGGGGATAACATTTCCAACCTAGCAGAGCAGCAACACTTGAACATAAAAGGAAGTTTAGATATTTAAATAACCTACTAGATTCTACTAGCAATCTATCGCAGTTGCAGCACCTGAAAATTAATGATATAGTGCAATCTTATTTCACAGTTTGTTTCATTTAGCATCGCCATTATTATTCATAATAATTTCGAACCAGTTTAAATGATGGAAGTGGTTCACATCTTTCCAAACAATATCTCTTACAACAAACTAGGAGATGAACATGATTGCAGCGTGATTATCAGAACATACCCGGAGGTTCTTAAAATAATCTAATGGCCATTTGAGGGCCATGATTAATAAGCCATCGCCAAACCAACTTCTTCAACCTTGCATATACCTTCTGTGTTGGTGGATGCGATCTGTCGCCTACACAAAAAAAAAAAAAAAAGACATGTACCATTATATGGCGATCAATCCAACTACTTCTAGGTTCTTTGCGGAGAGAATACCTTTATATTGAATCTGTAATGTTATGTCGACAAAAAGAAGGTTCATAGTTAGAAGAAATTGAAATGTTTCTTTTCTTGGGTCAAATATTCTTACAAGGGAATTAGGCCTTGTGAATGTAAAAAGTAGTTTAGGGGAAATTATAAATATGGGTTTGGATAGGAATGTGGATTAGAGTATAGATTATTAAGTAGTTATTTGATAGTGGAATGATAGCTTCGTTACGAGAAGTCATAAAGAATAATGCTTTTACCAATATATAAATAATAGTGCATAAAAATGAATTACGATATAGTGTTGCATGTGGGAGGTTAAATAAGTAGGTATATAGAGTGATCTTTATTGTAGAGTTAGGTGACTATTATTGCAAGGAAGTGTATTTAAAACAGTAGGTAGGTGTTTTAAGATAAACCTTTCTTTAGCTTTCTTTCAGTGGCTCTATGTAGATAGATTTATGTGAAAAAAAGTAATTAACTCTATTTATTCTTAATTAAATGAGTAATTCCGAAAGAATAAATAGATGAACATTTCTTATATAGATACCTATAGTTGTATGTTAATAATATTTCAGCGATTGCTTCAATATTTAGAAGTTTATAATGTAAATAGCATTATGTTGAAAATGGGGAAATAGTTAATCTTTGGATAGCTGATTGAGGATACAAATTAATGATCGAACAAAATAGTTAAGTTGAGAGATTATTTTGAATGTGAAGTATTTTTCTTTGCGGTTATTATGCTTGACTAAATGTGTTAGCTATGTGAATGATTTTCTTTTTGATTATCGTGGTAGAGTTGGTAATGCATTCTTTTTGGGTTAATGCTTAATGGGGAGAGTCCTTTGTGTCAAATGGTTACTGAGAAAATTGTGAATTCGTCATTGAATTTGTATCGAGATGCATGTATAAATTTTGATTACCTCCTTGTGATGTTATCCCTCATTTCTATATTTTTCAATTCGTAAAGAGTGGAGTGAAAATAGTTCTTTGATATCTTGCTATCGTAGTCATTCCTTGCATTTTGTGAGTCTTCCAGAGATTAGAGGGGATATGTTTTTTTTTTTTTTTTTAACTTGCAAGGTTTGGTATGGGGGCCGGTGACCTGGGAGGATTCACCTTGGGTACCCATACTGAGCTTGAAGTATTTATTTGAATTTAATGTTGATTCACCTGAAAGCAGGTGGTTAAATGATTTTGTCTAGTACTCGATGTTATGGGTTTAGCCTTGCACTTGAAATTAATTTCATTATGAAGATTTTGAGTAGGATGATGTATGCCTTGCTTAATGCAATTTAACTTGTGACTTTATAGGTTGTGCATGGGACTTACCCTGATAGTGTCTTTTGAGTTTTGTTGTTTATAAGGGGAGTGGCTTTCAATGGGGGTCGAGACCTGGAAGTGGTCTCAGGGTAACTCTTTGGAAGTTTATTAATCAAGTGAAAACATTAATATTTAACTAGGGGTTTTGGATAGAATCACACATTAACAAGATATAAGTGAATGCCTCACTCATGGCTCAAGTGCTTGTATGGGCTTGAGATGAGTTGAGAAGGCCTGGAATGGCAAAATCATTGTCTTGTCCTTATGAAAGACAATTGATGCCGCATTGGATTGCATGTGGGGCCGGGTTTCGTAAGAGGTCACCAGGGTAACCCAAGTTGGGGGCCGGGACCTAGGAAGATTCGCCAGGGTAACCCATGCAACATTGCGATGACACTCTTCCTTTAACAACCATGTATGTTTTGTTTCCCTCTATGTTATTTTTGGGCCTCTGGAAGCATATGTTGACATTTGTATGTTGATGCTTTATTTGGTTATTCCTTGTGTTGGGCACATCTTGTGTTGGTTATATCTTGTGCTGGAGATTGCCTAATGTTATTGTGGATCTTGTTGTGAAGTCCCGTATCCTTGTTCTGTATGATGGTATAGTTGGGGTTCCTTCTTGTCATCTCTTAGCACGGGGGGTGGGCCTTCGGGTCCACGTGGTTGGGTGGAACGTGCTATGCACCCCATTGGGTCCCCAATCGTCGATTGAGAAGTGCGAAATTGTACCTTGCAGTGACTCCTGAGTTGATCCAGAGTTGAATCCAGTATCACAGCTTTGTACTACTTCATTCTAAATGTATCAATCCATTTTATTGTATCTTCCCCATTCATGTTGGGAAGCAACATTGTAATATTGTAACCCTTGATTAATATGTTGATCATGTTCATGATATTTTATGGTTACTAATGTATACTTACCATCCATGTGATGTAATAATGTTGTTGTGAAAAGTAATGCAGTCTTGTAAACTTGAAGGATTTGTTATATGTAGTTCATGTTTAGTTTCATATCATGTGATATATGATTATTATGTTGTATGTTAAGCATTTTTTTTATAAAAAATTTGGTGCCATAAATGCTAGATGTAATGTATCCTTCGGGCTTGCTTGGCAGGGCATTACCTATGATAATGTGTGTGGTGGAATGTCTTCTTATGTTACCTTCTATAGCATCCATTTTTCAATGCATTGGTTGCAAATAATTCTTGATATAACTGCTTCTCGGTGATCTTTTCTGGGACTAAGTACCATGAAGAGCGCATAAAGTTTGAAGTTTGGATGCTCATACTCTTCCTCTTCCTGATTCTCTTTATTTATATCGATTAAATCCATTAGATAGGCTTGCCAATTTTTGTTTATGTTCCTTCACTACAAGCTTAGTGCACTAGTAAATTTCTTTTTTTGTTGTTCAAATAAACTTCAAATCCCAACGCTATCCATTGGATAGGCTTACCAAGTCTTTGTTTCAATTTTCTCTACCACGCTATTGATACATTTTGTTGTCCTTTATCTCTTGTTGGTGTCAATATCCATTGTCCTAGTCACACCTATATTTGGATCAAAAAGTGATCTAGTGATCCTTTCCAAATGTAGATCAAACATAATCTTTATTTTCAGGCTGAAACTCACCAAATTGGAGAAGTGAAAGGTCAATAAGCATTTGGTAAAATATCTCCTACTGGAAGAAGCTTCTCTCTCTATTTTCTTCATTATCTATAGTGTGTCGGAATGGAGACAGCTACAGCCTTACAAATATTTATTTGACTCTAAACAGGCCACCTATCGTCAATAATTTTGAAAAGAAAAAAATGGGGGTCTCTCTTTTGCTTCTAGGGTTTTGGACCTAAAAGGAGAGAGGCTATTTCCACACTTTTCACTCAAGAACAACCCCTTGATATTTCAATGCAAAGGAGATTGAAATATAGCAAAGGTACTATTCTAGGGATTGAATGATGTCTAATGTGGGGTTCACCACCAAGTGTAAACTTAGAAAAGATAATGAATTACAAAACATAGTGTGATATACAAAATGACCTAGAAAAATGAATAAAATGCAGTAAAAAAATATGAGACTAGAATTGTGTACTTGAAAAATTGTAGAGACTTGGATGGAGACTGGAAATGCTACTGATTCTAAAATTTTGGCCCACAGGGACTCATTCGCCAATCTACGTGAATCAATCCCAGATCACGGTTTCTACATAGGAACAAGTTTCTTGAAAAAATGTATCCAAAAATACCAAAATATCAAAATTGACCAAAAATGGAACTCATTCACCACTTGTGGTGAATGAGTCTAGTTTGGCTTTTCTAGAAATTCAAAGTTCTAATTTGCACTTCTCAGTTTTCTCTTTTTGTTCCTCTAGGTTCTTGGATCTGAAACTTCGATTTCAAGGTTGTAGATGACCCTTTTGTGAAGATTATTACCTTGCAAATGGGGAGACAATCTTGAAACCTAATCTTGAATAATCTTCAAGACTTCAAAGCACCTAAATCTGAAATCACACAAAAAAAGAGACCAAAAGTGTTGATTGTTAGGGAACAGGGGTTTGCCTTGGTCAAACCATGTTTAGGTAATTAAACCAAATGATGAAATAAGATAATGAAGCATGAACATGAGATAGCGAATTAGAACCTTTCCATGATGATGGATCTCAAATTTTTGTAACAATTGATGAAAAATATGCCCTTGAATGCCTTAGAATTGATCTTGAAAGCTATCTTGATGACCTTGTGAAGACTTGAAATGCTTAACCCTTGAGTGTTTGACTTGATGACATGAATGCTTGATGTTTCTTGGATGAAATGAGGATTTGAAATTTTTTTAATAGGAAATGCACTCACATGACTATTAATTTGATCCCCAAGGCTGACATTGAAGAAATTGGAACTTAAAACCCACTTTTCCTACTCAAAGCTTTCAAAACAAGCCAAATAGGATGCATTTGCCATCCTTGGTGAATGAGTCCCACCTAGATGGGACTCATTCACCCAAGGTGGAAAATGGGTCCCATAAGGGCTATTTTTCATGCTAAGGTGTCAGGGAGTGAAGAATTTAAGCTTATACGTTGATCTAGTTGGGTTTTTGATTAAAATATGCCTCGGGATGAACAATATGGGGTCATAGGGGCCTATTAGTGATGATATAAAGGTTATAAACGTAAGAGGGACCAAAATTGAATGTGAAATTGTAAATAAATGCACTTTACAACACTAAATTAAGGAAAAATTGAGTCTATTTAGCTTAGAAGGGCCCTAAATCCCATGTGAATGTGTAAAACACATTACAACACTAGATTAGGTCCACTTGATTTACAAGCCTCCAAAATTATATGTGAAGATGTAAATAAAGACACTTTACAACATTAAATTAGGACATAGTTAAGTTAATTCAACTTGAAAAGGGCCCAAGACCTAATGTGGATTTGTAAAACACCTCACAACATTAGATCAAGGCAACATTAAGTCCAATTTATCATTAATTATTTCACATCAAGCAAGGTACACATTTTTTTGTAACACTACATTTAGCCCTCACTTTAGTGAGAGGAGGAACTTGCTTCAAACACACACTAAGGTAGATATCCAAGAGGGGTCCAATCGTACCAATGTGGATGGTCTAGGATAACAAAGATCAAGGAAGCAATTAAGCCCCCAAGATCAAAGATCCTAAGTCAAACCAGCATAAGCACAAGAGGAAATACACAATGTGAAAAATTTGCAGCAGAACAAGATACACAATCATGCAATGACAATAACTAGAAGAAAGAGAAATAAAAATGAGCAAAAATAAAAAGATGGATCAAGCTTTCACTATTTGGCCAACACAATGTGGATTAGATCTAGGTTGTTTGTCTAAAAAATGCATACTCACTCTGAGGCAACGAAAATCTTGGTTGTCCGCCGGGTGAGAAGTCTTAATGGGTGAGACACATACACTCATGGATGGCATGCACTCACACACACACAAGTGGCTATGGGAAATTCATGCCTCATATTGGGCTTCCCGCTCAAACCATACCAAAGTTATACCTCTTGATAAATTTAATAAAGCACCACACAAAAATGATTTTCGAGCTTCATGAGACAAGAAAAACTCCATATGCTTGGAGCTCATGAACAAACAAGATGGTTCTATAGGCATGCAAACTATGTTATGCAAGGTGGCCATATGACAATTGTTGCAAACGCCAAAAGAGTGTAAGGTATGTTTAAAGGGATTTTGCTTAGTTCATGTAAGGTCTCTTCTTAGGGCACATTGTGCCTAATGTTTCCAAGAGAGGAAAAGTCAAAGAAATATCACGTTCTTGGAGGAAATCAAGCTCAATGGCATCACCAAGGAGAGGACACATTGCAAGAAAATAAAATCACGTAGTGAAACATGAGTGCCAATGTATGCTGCCACTTTAAAGCGGTTGCTAACACCATTACTATGAGAAATTTATTTAAAGTAGAAGAAGATATGAGAGCTTATTTAGAAATCCCTATGCCGAGTCATATGTTTCCAATAAGCTACATAATGAAAAAGGTAGTATGTCACATTCAAGCCAACTTAAGGCATGCCATCCACATCCCAGGCTAGGTCTTATATGTTCATGAAAGGTGATCAACTAGCCGAAAAAGGAAACAACAAGTGACATACGTAGACAAGGCTAACTAACTCCTTGCCCCCACTTAGTGCAAGAAAGGGGAGAGCCAAATAGGATGAAATTAAGCATCAGTTAGAGGAATTAGGTGCTTCAACACAAGGAAGAGCACCACATTCCTTGAGATGTTGAATTTTGTTGCTTAAAGCCTTGCATTCATTAGTAGAATGACCATGAACTTTGTGATATGCATAAAATGAATTCTTGTAGTAAAATTTCTTTTGTGTTTTGGAGGGAGAGTTATCAAGCGATCCTAGAGGAGTCTTGACAAGATATTCTCTTGATCAATAGTAGCAGGTGTTTGTTTAGTTGTGCAAGATGTCAAACACACACTAAATGATAAGGCTTTAGATGATAATGGAGATAAGGGAGGTAACCCTAGATCTTTCTTGAAAGAGTATGGTATGTCAGTTTTCCTCACGTGTTCATTGTATCCATGTGTAGGAGGGAGATTGTATGATCCAATACCATAACAATCTTTCAATTCAAATAAAGGGGGTTTGTTTTTGTGAGAAGGATCATTTTCTTCATGAGAACACAAATCCTTTTTAAAGTTATGTTTTTTCCCCTCATGAGGGATGGGATTTAGATAGCCCCCATTGCTAAAATGGGTTAATGTTGTTGACATAGAATCAAGTTGAGCATATCAAACAAAAGGTTGTTTTGGTTTAGTTCATGAGATTTTTAACTCTCCTATAAAGGGAGGTGTAAAACCCCAATCATCATTAGAACCTATATCTAAAAAGGAATCATTTGTATATGACTATTTGGATGTTGAGGGTGATGTTTTGGATGCTTTATTGAAAGGAGGTGTAAAATCTAACAACCCCCAATTATCACTATAGTGTTTTGTTGTAGGTGAAGGATTAACATCAACTTGTATAGGCTCAACTTTTTGATCTCAGAATGAAAGTATTGGGAGAGTTGGAAGTGTTGTGATTATATGATTCATAGCTTCATTCATCTGCATCAACCATTTATATCTTGTAGTTGTATTCAAATTTCATTGTATGGTGGAGAGTAGAGGGGACTCCTTTCATAGCATGAATCCATGATCTTCCTAGTAGAAGATTGTATGAAAGGGGTCTTGGCATGATATGGATAGAGGTAGAAAACACTAAAGTTCCAACCTTAATAGGTAATGTGATCATCCCTAGTGGTTTCCTATTAACATTTTCAAAGCCATGATTATGAACATCACTAAGTTGAATGAGCCTTTTTTCCATGCCAATTTTGTCTAGGAGGTCTATGCTACAAACATTGATTTCAGCTCCATTGTCTATGAGAGTGTGCCTAACTGTAGTTTCATTAATGATCACCTTTATGATCAAGGATTCATTATTGTTTTGGGTCTCAAGTGATGGAAATTCATGTTTAGGGAATTCAATTTTTGATTTTCTGACTTGTGTGGAATGAAAGGAGGATGCTACATTATTCAATTTCATAGAAGCTTGGATCTCCTCCTAATTTATTTGTAATATTTCTTGAAATAGGAACTTGTATGTAGGTTACAGTTGAATGAGTTTCTGGGGTATGTGTAGGATCATCATGGAAAAACAGGCCATTAAGTGGCAAAAAAATTAGAAAAATCAAAGTTAGGCAACTTGACATAAAAATTTGAATAAGTTATCTATATTATTTCAAAAATATGTAAGAATAGAATCTGTAGAAAATTGAATGTAGTTTCTAAACTACTAGGTTTGTTTAAAAAAATTAAAAATCTATTTGGTGAAAATTTGAAATTTCAATGCAGTAGTACTTAAATTTTAGGGAAAAAATAAGAAGTTTAGATGTTGTTTGACCACCCTAACCACAATAAAATGATAATAAATTTTTACAAGATTTTAGATATAAGTAGAGGAATCATGTCCCGATGTGATGCAGACATGGCCCACATGCTTGTAGCAAACTACTATTCTACAATGCATTCGCACCCATGGCAAAAGTAGTCATTTAGATTCCCATGCATATATCTACAATAAGAGTCACTGTCATTCCAGATGGGAAGATAAACTAGTAAAGCAAAAGCATACATGTATGTCGGAAAACAATCGTCTAGGGACAAGCGCATCACAAGACGATTCAAATCTACGTTTTCATTTTAAATATGAAAGGGATTAGAAGTCTGGCCTCTAAAGGATTAAGAGGGTTTTTTGTAACGTTTATTCGTTAATTAATTAAGCCATCAGATAAAATGTTTAACTTTAATTATATATAAAAAAACACTCACATCAATCAAATGAAATCTAATTAAAAACAAGAGCTCTGAAGGAGCTAGAGTCCCTCTCAAAAGGAAAAAGTTTTTTTTGGATATTTGCAATAGAAGGTGAAAAATAAATTATGTAACTATAAACCATGTTATAAAATTTATAATCTTTAGTCAAGTGTTATTATATATGTGTGTGTATAAACACATACATATATGTATATAGTATGGATGTATAATGGCATACACATGTGTATAAATTTATATATATACACATATATATACATATATATGTATGTACACACACACACACACACACATACACACACACATATATATATATGTTTACATATTATAAAGAAAAGACACTGGTGGATTTCAAACAAATAGGTTACAATAGACAGATTGCATGAGAGATAGTTGGGCATATTAGTGGCAATACAAAATATTGTCAACATTTGAATCAAAATTTGAATGCGAAAGCAAGGAGTAGAAAAAGACACATAACCTAATTGGTAGGAATAAGATACTCATTATCACTTTTTCCATAACATAAGCCAATGATCATATATAAGTTTTGTTGGTGTAGATCTAAGCTATGCATCTTTCATCTTGTAGAGCTTGTTTGATCATTTTCAATTTGTCTTTGCAATGTGAATGTTAAGTGGGAGAATCTTAGGATTAGGTGTATGATTCATGTTGTAAGTTATATGTCTTGATTACTCATATTTAAGCATGTAGATGACAAACAATTTATGATCTTCAAAAATTGTGAGATTGGAGATTATCTATTCTTTGAAATACTTGTCCAATAGGTATAGAACATCCTTCCAATTAAATACTCCCATGGAGTGCATAGATTTGAGAAACTATTCATTTTGATTGCTCTAACACAATCTACAATATGTAAATATGTGTAAGAGGAGTTACTTTCTAATCTAGCATGTTGACTATGACAATTTCTATATATATGTAGTATATATATATATATGTAGGTGTGTATATATATATATATATACTAATGGCACACACACACAAACACACACACACACACACACACATACGTATATATACATACATATATATGTATGTGTATGTATATATACTGATACATACATACATATATATATATATACATACAAACACACACACACACATATATATCTATATCTATATCTATATATGTTTTTGTGTGTACATACATATATATGTACGCACATACACATACATTTGTAGTATATATATATAATCCACAATATAGATGCATATAGATGTATATAGATATATACATAATTATAATTTTATTTTCATGATTCAATTTTTATTTTTATTTTTAAATTAATAATTTTAGTTGAGCATCCAAGGTTATGTGCTTAAAGACATGCTTTCAAACATTAATTTTCATCATAATTTATTATCAAAAATTATTGTCTAAATACTAGCAGGAGTCAATTTAAAGCATATTGAAATGTATTATTGAAAACATTATCCAAACATTTGCATCAATGTTAGCTTATGTTTTTGAATCTTGTCACATCAATAAACAAAGCTTGATGACAATCAAGAGAGTCAAGCACATTTCCTTTTGTTTGTATTAGGTACCAAATGGTGTTTCCCAAAACTTTGGCTTTGATATATGTATTGTAAAGCCAACAAATGTAGATTAGTTATGTTCACTCCTCGACCATTCCATTAATCTTTATTGTTTAATTAAAGTGGTAGATTAGTATTATACAAAATGATAAGCATATTATATTGATGTAGTTTTTTACATTGATTGATACAAAGTTGGGTGCTTTTGGTGGTGTTTTTTGTTGCAAGGTTTTTTGCACATATACATGTTCATATGTTGTGAATAATTTTTTATGGTTTAATTACATGTTTGAATAGATTGAAAAAAATGATTTTTAATATACTTTTAGTGTCATCGACCATATATTCAATAAGCATGTAAGGTAGAGTGTGGAGATGGACAAGATACATGAATAGAGAGACAAAGAGAGAAATATGATCATCAAGACATATATAAAAAGTGCTTAAGCTAAGAGATCAGATAAATGATAAATGGGTGTAAGATAATGTGATGTTGTAATGCAATAAGATGAAGTCAAATAAACATCGTATGAATAGCCATATTAAAAAATATTTGAACATATATGTGATGAGATAAGTTTTGTTCGATAAGTTTTATCAAAACCAGGATAAATATCCTTGATTGAGTTGTTGAAATAAAAAATGTGATATTTGATAGATTACAATGAGTTATGAAATATGTAATTTATATAATTTCAAATAGTTTTATGTACATTGAATTAGTCAATCTAATACATGTGGAAATGCTAATTTCATTGAGATCATAGAAGCATGGATATCAATGAGTGCCAACTGAGTTTTGTTTTCAAACTTCATTGCTTTAGGTAACTACATTTAGAAATTGAAAGTAGTAATTAGTTCACACAAGAAATAGTTAAAAGAAAAAACATGAAAATATTAGAAAGAGAAATCATTTAGTACGAAAGAGAGGAAAGATGTGAAAAATATTACAAATGTCCTTTCAAGGACTTTTGATAGGGCAACAAGGGTAGGAACTTGTTGTGTGGTTACATCTGAGAGATTAATACCTATAGAAGAAGAACATCCTGAATTAAAGTTGTTTAATTTTAAAGGTAATGAGTGAAATGAAGAGAAAATATAGAAAATTATGAATCTAATATGATTGAAGAACTGAATGTCCTCAAAGAAGAATCATTGTATATTGATCAAATATTATAGATTTTACATTGATCAATTTTGCACTTATGTAGACGTAACTTTCATTTAATAGATTGAAGTGTTGTTGGCATGCATGTGTGGGAGAAAAATATTAGTTGCATTGTTAATGGTGGTTAACAAAGAACTTGACATTTATGAATTATGGTGTTAAGTCTTTAACAGAACAAGATGCAACAATGTATAAAGGTAGATGATATATATAAATAATGTAGGAAAGACAATGTAAAAGATATAGGGAGTTACAACTACCTCCTTTTTTGATAGATTTCATCATCATCAAGTAATCTATGGAAATGAATAAACAACAAAAAAATCCTTTGCTTGACAATTTTAAAACTCAACACTAGAATCCATTAATGACGACTGTGGTTTAGTTCATTGGAAATAAATGAAAATGACATGAAATGTTCCCAAAAGCAACAAGACATTACCAATTGATGAAATGATTTTGATATATCGAGGTGCATTTGGAATGGATGTGTGGAGAGAAAATATTAAATCCTTTCTTACTTGTGGCCAACCAGAAAGTCAACCTAAATGAATTATGGTGTTAAGTCTGTAACTCAACAAGAGACATTGACCCATAAAGGCAGTTAAAGACAAGGAAGAATAGACATCAAGACATAAAATGTAGAGGAAAAAAAACAATAGACATTAACCCATAAAATGCAAAGAACAACAAATAATAGATGTTAACCGACAAAATGCAAAGATGAAAAAAACTATAAAACGTCACAATAAAAGATATAAAAACTTACAAATTCCTTGTTTCTTGTTTCCAATACAATAAAAATAAACCCTCCTAGTAGACAAATATTTCATCCTCATCAATCTTTCTGAGAAAATGAATAAACAACACAAAAAATGAGTATGTAAAAGATATAGGAACTTATAAATGCCTCCTTTTTGGCTTCTAGTATCATAGATATAACCCTCTCAACATACACGGATTTCATAGACATAAAAATATACACCATAAGTCATTAATGATGCATGCAATTCAGTTTGTTCATAATAAATGGAAATAAGGTACTAGTAAATGTAGGGAACAACAAACAATGTTAACCCATAAAATGTAGAGGTGTAAAAAACTATAAAAGGACATTGTAAAAGATATAGGAAATTACAACTGACTTTTTCTTTGCTTGCAACATGATAAACATAAAACCTATCAAAAAACACAGATTTCTCTCTCATCAAACAATCTAAGCAAGTGAATAAACAACAAAAAAATGATAGTGTAAAAGATATGGGAACTTACAAACCTCTCCTTTTTTTCTTTCAATATGATAGATCTAAACTACCTCAGAAAATGAGAATGTGAAGAATGACAGAAGTGAATCATTTACTCTACATCTATCGGTAGCAGAAAATGGGAAATTGAATGGAGAAGGGTATGTGTAGGATCATGATGGGCCAAAAAGTGGGGATATGATGGGTATGTGTAGGGTATGTGGCTAATGACATATTTTTAACCCAAAATTGATGAAACAAAAAGAGTTTTTAAAGGGAATTCTCAGCTTTCCACCAATATAAATTAGGCTTTACTTTGAATTTAATAAATAATTATTATTCATTTTCTATTTGAATTATGACTAAAGTCCCAATTGATAGGTTGATTGAAAACATCTATATCTTTCAAACAGTATCAATTTTTTTGAATCTGAAACATGTGTCACATTCTATGCTTTGCATAC
>VDFB02126624.1:0-10420 GCA_007258455.2 Sequoia sempervirens | reverse complement strand
AAATACAACATTGGAAATTGGGTGAATTGTTGGAGGTCGCCATGGATAGGGTGGTTAAGTTGGACCAAGTTATGTTTAATCACACTTTGAGGGAAGGGAATTTTGAAGCAGATGTTCTTTCAAATTTAGGTGTTTTAGGGCCATATTTAAAAATGATTTATAGAGAATGATCATTCTTGTGGGTGGCAGGGAGGGTGTCCCTCCTAGGTGGCGGAGGAAGGTGGCATTGGAAGCCACATTGGCTGAGTGTCATTTTTTATAGGGATGTGGTGGTGGTGAGATTGGAAGGCGTTCTGAGGTCATTTTGAAGGCTTTCGGCAAGGTATCAAGGACATATATGGCACCTATTTCATGATTGCCTTTGGAGTGAATTTAATGGAGAAGGATTTTCTTTGTTTGGAAAGGACGTCCCACACGCTGGTAGGAGTACCATTTGTGGTCGATGGCGTCAGTATGGTGGGTAAATTTTGTTCATTTATTGAGGGCCAAAGGTTTTTTTGGCATTCATTTTTTGTAACCTGTGAGTGTGGGGTATGTGGGTGTTTGTTCTCCCCGAAGCTAAATGCTTTTTCTATTGCAGGGTTAATGGCGAAGAGCTCGAATTTCGTGATTGAGGTTTCAATCTCAGGCTTAGCTCGGTTTGGTGCTGAAACATCAATTTCTTTGAATTCATTGGCATGACAAGTGGCATTCAGGGAAATTACGAACCAACACTTGAAAAGAATTTTGTTAAACAATGATCCGCTAGTGGTTGTGGCTGCAAAGATGATCTTGGGTACGGGCCATTTGGAAAATGGTGAGTATGGACAAGATAATTTGCACATCTCCTCGCATTTCTTGGCTTCCATTTTGGACTTGAGTACTCTGAAGGCTGTTGCAAAGAATTTGTTGGAGAAAATGTTCTGAGAGGACTTGGTCGAAGGCATGGATGATGCTCTGCATGTGGTAATTGAAGGTAGAGGCTACCCAAGGCTTTGTGACGTGGAACGAATTCATGAAGAGGACACGGTAAATATTTTCCTTTTCTTTGGACCAGACAGGTCAGGTTTTGATGAGCCACCGGGGAGCACAAGGGCTAAATCAAGTTTCTAAAGATTTTTTTTGGTTTGGTTGCAGTTGGGGGTATAGGTTGGAAATATGAGTTTGAAGATTTTGTAAAATTGAACAAGTTTTTGTAATGTGGGTGTTTGTAGTTTTTTGGCATTGGGGTAGGGTTTGGTTTTCTCTTTTGTTGGTGGTGGCTGGTTATGGCATTGTCTCTTTAAAGGTACTTTGTCAGTTTTTTGTCTAAAATGTAATGCTCTTAGTGTTTATGGCCTTGCTATAGGTGATTACTATTGTTTGGGAAGGTGGCATTTTTTTCGTTTGGTGAATCTTTTCCTATGATGCAGATGTTTGTATTTAGCTTTTAATTATATATATAAAACAAAAATGATCTTATGTATCAAAAAGAAAAAGAAAACAAGTGTATCTTTTTTTTCTTAAACATTATAAGTTATACTTCATTGTCTTAATATATAACCAATCAAATGAATAACAAAACAATAGAAGTAGGAAGGAAAGGTCTTTTTGATGTTAGAAGCAATGTGAGGGAACATTAAAAACTAAATTTCCAGTCAACGTGAACTATAAGAAATATGTAAAGTCACAATTAGCCATGTTTGTTTTGGTGTTCAAGGTAGTACGACAACTATCTTTGGAGACTTCTACACAGAAGGGGAAATAGCAGACAAATTTGATAGTAAGATCTTGTACTCAGCTTCAAAGTTAACCTTTGCAACTTTCACTATTATTTTTTTCATTCTTGTTTCTAAATTATAAGTTTGAGTTTTAATTAGAATAGTGAAACCAAATGATGTGTAGGTGACAACATTGATAATAGACTCAACATTCAGTTTAGTGGTAGACTCATATTGTAACATGTAAAGTTGTTTTGCTGACATTTGCAATAGGCTTGTTGCAGCCTCATCAAAACCAATTTCCCAAAGCTCACTTGTGTTGTCTTCCATCTTTAGCTACAATAAATATCAAAAGTCACAGTCAACTATTGTTGTCTGGCATTTTAGGCAAAACCATTTATTTTGCTTGTATTGTTAGCATTTTTTCTTGCATTGCCTACCATTCACCTCCAAGGGGCACACAACATAATAGAATGCATCATTTTTTATATATTTTACTATTGTCTTGATAGTAGCTTGCAAAGTATCTGGCAAGCCAAGGTAGTGGTCCAACATATATGAAATAGGGATTCTCCCATTTCCCAAAGCAACCTTTTGAGGCACTATCTGGGGGGCTCAATAGCAGATGGACCAATATATCCTCTTTTGATCAATGGTTGTGATTTTGGTATTTTAGGATTTATATATAGAAGAGTCCCTGCGATTGTGTTCAGAACAACTCCATTGAAGTACCCAACACGTGCATTTTTAATAGCAAGGATGAGAGTTGAACCAAGGGTGTACAACCTTTCCAACTCATGACCCTTTGCTTCACAATTTGAGCCCCACAAATTAACATCAATTGAAAAGGATGAAAAATCATTAAGTTTAACTGTCCTCTGAATTTTTTGGGACTAATCCTTTCTTTGTATAGTTGATACCATTCCCACATGGACCACAGTGCCAATAACATCAATCAAACTATTTTTAGTATAATTTACAATTTCATTTAATGGGGTGAACTTAAATACTTTCTCTAGCACAAAGGCGTCATCATCACAACATTTTATCATTGAGGTTTGATCCAAAATGATTTCCATCTGGTTGTTTAATTATTTACTTTTTTGTTTGTCAATCTCAATGATCCCTTTGACAAATAATAAGTACAACCCACCTCAACCCTATCATAATGCAACTTTGCTATGTCATTAAAGCATGTAATCCATATTTTTGTTCCCTCATTGTCAATAATATCAGAGTTGAATACTTGTCCCTCGTGCCCCTGCCTACTAGAATGGTGCATATCCCTCTTTGTTGTTACACGGCCTTTTATCATCCATTTGGTTTGGTAAACATTCAACCCTTTAACAAGGCTGATTTTGGTAGGAGTATCTTGCTGCCTTGGGGATGTATTAATTCCAAAGGTGGAGGCTTGTTTGGATGGGGAGGGCGAGTCACAACCAGCATTTTGTTCTTGATATCTAAACCAATATTTAGGTTTTACAATTAGCTAGAAATCTATCATTTTGACATCTAGGGATAGTATGATAATTTCCTTGGAATGAAACAAACATTAAATACTTTAAAAGGAAGCCCCCACAAACAAGGAAGCAGGAAACTACAAGTACAAGCAAGGAAGAACTATATCAAACCTTGATTCCCATAGCTTTCTAGACAAATAGTTTTTCAAGCATACAATCAAACCTATTTTCAATTCCCCTATAAAAAAAAGGTCATTGTATTTTGTAGGCAAAGTTCCCATCTACATGTGGGTTCCATCAAATAGGACAACTTTGTACCTGTCAACTAGGCTTTGATCACCTCCTATTTTTTGGTAAGACATTAGTTGGAGGACTAGAGATGGGACAACATCCCCAACATCTATAAATCATAGTGCATCTCTTGTTAGGGTTGGATTAACATTTGTAGCCTACAAGACAATTAAACTCAGCATAGTGGAAACAATGAGATATTTATGACTATGACTCAACTCTAAAAGAAAACAATAATATTGACACATTTGGAAACTAAGAATTTTTTTCCTCTAACACATAAGTTACTCCAAAATGGCCAATAAATTGAAAGGGAAACAAAACACAAAGAGTTCAAATATAAATAAGTTAGAACATATATATCATAGCAATTATTAATTCAAATGAAGTATATTCTCAGTCTGTTTGGTGCACTTGAGAAAGTGACAATATAATTGGAAGCAACAAAAAAATAAACAAGAAATAGACTTATAGGATTGCTGCTTGAGGATTGTTCTCTAGCCTCAGAAGAGCTAGAGGCAACTGACATTGTTGTGTCTACTCTTTTAAAATCTAAGAGCTACAACGTTGATGGCTGACTAGAAGGTCTATGACTTCAAAACACAACATGGGCACTCAATTTTTTTACATAGGCATTAACAATATGATAGGAAAGGATTAATAATAACAAGAGCTTCAATGATTCAAATAATACTTAACAGACAATTTGTTATTCTAAGTTCATTATTTCAATTTTAAAATCCCTCCTCTTTTCCCTAGAGACACCAAGAATATGAAGGAAAAAAAATAATTAGGAAAAAGGCTTCAATTTTGTGTATAATAGTTAATATGAAGTATATCATTTGAAGAAGGCCATGTCAAGATTCAAACAAATAACTATTTTGAGAAAATAATGAACACTGGGGAGAATGTGTATGTACATTGCTCACATCTACTCTGACATACATACAAATCTACTCACAACAAAATTTAATATTGTCTCATTTATGGCTTCTATTTTGTGTTAATGCTTGCAATATATTAAAATAGTCTATGTTCTTCTCCACAATGCAATCTAATTTTTTTTTGCTAGCTTTGGCTATATTCCATTCTTTCAAATGCATAATAAAATAGTTAATATTGTACAATTTATATTGTTATCCAAAACATATTCTTCACTATCATATACACACACACACAATATTGATTCATTAATGGTTCACGTTCTATGACATAGACTTCGATTCAGTCTATTATTGCAAACTTTTTTATGTTTTGAGGGTGTTCCACATGGGTCGTTGTTGCAAGTAATATTTTTGTGGCAATGGATGCAATGCAATAAAATAGTAAATGTTATGCAATTGATATTGTTTTGCACAAGGCATGGTTCACTGTTGTTTTCTACACTAGGCTATATTGTGTCATTTCTGGCCTCCATTGAGTGTGGCCAGAAAAGGAAGGTGGCATATTCTGTTTTGATTTTTAAATTAAAATAAATTGTTGCATCAATAGAGAAGGATAGTGAAATGGCATTAGCATTAATTGTTGTATGGTTTCCATGTAGTGACAATAGTTATAAGTAGTAGCTTCCTTTTCAAGCAGTCACAAAGATAGAAAATGCCTATAGAATGTTTGAAAGGGCATTTCCCTATGGCTATATTGATTTGTTTCTCAAAGGGTCCCACTGAGAAAAAAGCTATATTGTTTCAATTTTTGATAACACATTATTGGGTGTCATTCTTTGGGTTTAGTATGTTCTTCAAGATAGCTATCAACAACAGGGCAAGCATGCATTAAATGCACATTCCTAGTTATTATTTCTTCAGCCTTAGAAAAGGAGTTGTCAAAGTGATGGAATGTATAGTAAGTGTCATAAGGAAGAAGTTTAATAGGAACTTTTTTATAGATGGTTAGAGGCTATTTTGTGTGTTTGCAGGAAATGATTTTTGCAAAACCAAAACAAACGTGTCACTTGTGATAATTTTTTCCAACCCTTTTTTGGGAGAAGGTAGTGGTTTGCATGGGTTTTTCAATGTCAATTTATATGTCAGTGTCTTTCTATGACCTCCATTTTTTAGCTATGTTTGCAACAGAATAAAATTCTTAACATAATCCAGTTTTCTTTTGCTGTTTGTTGCTCACTAGGTTGGGTTATTTTTATTGATTAGTTTTCCAAGCATAATTTTTTTGTTCTTTGTGCAATCAACAATGCGTATATATATATATACTTATATAAAAGTATTCACCAACACCCTATCAAAAATTGAAACAATACAACCTCTTGAGCACCACCCTATTGAAAACAATGTCTTTTGGATAACAACATTAACTCTATAATACCAACTATTTTATTACGCATTGCAAATGAAAGTATATAGACAAAGCTAGATAACAATAATTAGCATTAGGCTATGGAAAACATTGGTCAGAATCTTTGTAAGCCTTCACAGTTCTAGGTCTCTGGCATCATGTAGTAGGTGCTGAATTGTTTTTTAAAGTGTAAAGGAGTGTTTAATCACGATGATAGAGGCTAAACTATCATAATCATTGTATGGTTTCCGTATAGTGCTGATGGTGCAAGTAACATCTATGTTTAAAGTCCTTAGAAAACAAAGCGAATGTCTGTGCAATATTCAATAACGTATTATGCATATATATACATATATATACGTATATGTATATATATGTGTATATAAATATATATATATATATATGTATATGTATATATATTTGTATACATATATGTATATATATGTATATACAGATACATATACACACACATATATATATAATACATATATATACACATACATATATACATACAATTATATACACACACACACACACATATATGAATATATAAAATTATGCAGCCACATTTTGCAACCATCAGCACATACAAAAACACCAAGGCCTCAACCACCTTCAGAAAATTCCTGACCAAGATTGGGTTCTTGATAGTTTCATATTTCATTTTTTGTGAATGGAGAGTGGAGGAAAGAGTAAGCAGCCAGGAAGGCGTGTGGTGGAGGTGGGAGGAGGAGGTGCATGTTGGAAAACCATTGCATTAAATTATTTCTAAAATAGTTTATATTTATTTTTAAAGGGGATTGTTGATTGTTGCTCTATAGCTTAGTCTAAATTGTTTGATTTGTGGAAACTGTGTAGCTACCATTAGTGGAAGGCAATACTATTTCTTTATTACATTTCGTGTGTTGAATAACCTCCACCCACCTTCACAGAAGCTACACAAAGCTTAATCCATCTTGCACCCTCACATAAGCTTACCCTCATCGCTCACAACTCCTATATCAAGTATAGCAACAAAAGGACACCAAACAATGCCTTATTGAAATTTTTTGAGACATTCATTTTGTTCCCTGAGGCATTAAATGTCAACTATTATTATGATCATCACTAGTACACGAAAAGCATATAGATGTATATATATAGACATATATATATGCACATATATATAGTAGTTATAACTATGGAGGGAAAGCCTCTATGAAGGTACAAGTGTGTGTAGTGGTAATGGTTGTGGTACACACACACACACACACACACACACACACACACACACACACACACACACACACACACATATTGATTGAGAGGAGCCAACAAAGATTCAATGAGGAATGGAAGTAAAAGTATACTCATTTCTCAATAAAGCTATATGTGTGTATATATATACATATATATACACATATATATAGATAGATATATAAGAATTATCACAACCCACACCTTTTGCAACCATCAATGCATGCAAAGAACACAAGATAACCTCCAACCACCTTCACAAAATTGTGGGTTGTGATAGTTCTATGTTCATTTTTTGCATGCCATGGAGAAGGAATAGAGGGAAGAGAAATCGAGCAGGAAGAAGTGTAATTGAAGGAAGTAGGAAGAGGTGCATATTGGAAAAACCATTCGTTGAGTATTTCTAAAAAAATTTATGTTATTTTCGAAAGGGAATTGTTGATTGTTGCTCTGTAGCTTAGTCTAAATTGTTTGGTTTATGGTTTCTATGTAGCCACCATTGGTGGAAGGCAATACTATTTCTTTATTGTGTTTTGTGTGTTGAATAACCTTCACCCACCTTCGTAGAAGCTACACAAAGCTTAATCCAGCTTGCACCCTCACAGAAGCTTACCCTCACCGCTCACGGCTACCATCTCAAGTGTAGCAATAGAACGACACCAAACAATGCATTGTTGAAAATTGCTGACACATTTGTTTTGTTTCCTAGGGTGTTAAATGACAGTTATTTTTACAACCATCACTCGTGCATGAAAATCATATATATATACATATATAGAAATGTATATATGTAGATATATATAGTAGTTGTAGCCATGGAGGGCAAGCCTCTATGAAGGTGCAAGTGCGTGTAGCGATAATGGTTGTGGTACACACACACACATATATATATTGAGAGGAACCAACAAAGATTCAATGAAGAATGAAAGTAAAAGTATACTCATTTCTCAACAAACTATATGTGTGTATATATGCCAAAAACACGAATAGTGTTAGCAATGTAGTTTCCTTTGCAAACATGGCTAAAAAAGTTGAAGGAACAAAATGAATCCCATATACCAAAATTGTAGAGATTGAAAGGCCATGTGAAGACATTCTATTTTTTTCTCAATAAAACCTAATTGAAAATTGAAACAATATGGGCTTGCCAACGTCTTTTTTGTTTTATGTGTTTCCTATGTTGAATTCACATGTTTTTTGTGGGATTTTTCAACTGGCTTACTCTTGAAACCAATATTTTTTCATTGTGTTGATTGTTGTTCAAAAGACTATATAGTTTCATGGGTCTTGGCAAGTGGGTGATGATTGGCTATATTGTTTCATTTATGGCCTCTGTTTTGTGTGAATGGTTGTAAAATAGTTAATCTAGTGTCTTTTTGGTGAATCTTGAAATCAAGATTTTTTCTATTTTTAGGGTTTTGCTATGTGGGTGACTATTAGCAATATTATTTCATTTATGATTTCATTTATATGTACATTAGCACCTACATTAAGTACAATACAAAGCAAGACCTATCTTTCATCTCACACTTTATATATACAATTGGATAAACAGTAACTATCATCACAAGTATTGCAAGCACACACAAACCATACAACAACAAATCTCGATACCATCCAACATTCAAGAGACCAAACCTCCACACAACATTTTCCCTTAGTTGACTAACTGAGAAGGCTATGAATTCAAAGCTTTTGTTTCCTATAATAATTCCTTGCTTTGGACTATAAAATATCCAATATTATAGCCAACAAAAGGTTTGAACTCATCGCCTTCTCTTTCAGGCAAATGAGGAAAAATTTAGTCAGAATGTGTGTTCTCTTTATAATTTTGAACAAGCCAATTACATATCAAGGAAAAAAATATGGTATACACATCTATTTAGATATAGCAGTCTCTACATAAATAAATATTTACATCTATACATACATACATATATATATATGTATGTATGTATATATATATATATACTTGTATGTGTGTCCTCTTGATTGACCCTTAAGGTGTTTATTCCAAGGTTTGATGGGAAAAAATTTCCCTCTTAACACCTTGTTATCCTAATCAAGCACCATATGAAGAATCCCTACAACTTATTTTAATAAGAGTTGTATATTAAAGAAGACATTATTTAAAAAGAGAGGAAAAGCATTCAACTTCATTGTTTTGAGAAGATAGTTATTTATTTTGAAAGAAATTTGTTATTTCTTTCTTGAAAAGGAATTCTTATAACAATAGGCTTTGTATTAAACATACCAAAGAACATTGGATGCCACGTACATGTGTTCAATACCTTTTTGAACCTATTAAAGGGATAATTCAAATAGTTTTTCTAGGGGAGCACAAATGAAAATGAAACACCCTAGACAACACTAGACAAGCGACAATGACAATGCCCTATGGAAAACATCATAAGCTACACAAGATTAACTATTTTTCCATGTGGAAATAATCAACACTAAATGACAGCCACATGTAAATAAATGGCAAGTGCTATCACAACCATCAACAAGGCACAAAAAACATACAACAATCAATGTTGATGGGAGCCAGTGCTTAATTTTAGTTGCTTTCTCTATCAACATAGTTGGGAACACACAACATATCCCCAAGGAAGCCAACAACTGCCTCCAACACCCTTCCCACAACCACCATAAGGATTAAAGTGGGGAGGTTGATGGGAATTTTGGCTAAGGTTTTTTTAAAGAGAAGGTCATTCACCACCTTTGCCTCACTTGGCGGGAAGCTCAAATACCAAAAAGGCTTGCAAGGATTCCAACCAAAGTACACACAATAAAACTAACGAATAACAATATAGAGAACACAATTCAACATAGATTGTATAACAATGACTGTTTCATTGCATTGCAACCATAATGACTAAATGAAAACCATAAATCAAACAATATTGGCTTCAAAGTTAAAAAACCATGTAAAAATATAATCTTCTAGCACCTCTTCCCACTTGCTTCAAACACACCTCTTCTCACCAACTTTCCTGCACAAAATGGGAAAAATATTATCATAGGCGACACTTTTCTTCTTCATTTCCAACCATCCACCCATGCAAAAAACACAAAATATCCTCCAACCACCTTCATACAAGTTGCGCAAAGCTTAATCCATCCCATGCCCTCACACAAGCTTACCCTTATCGCTCACGACTCTCATATCATGTATAGTAATAGAATGAAACCAAAGAATGCCATATTGAAAATTTCCTAGACATTCGTTTTGCTCCCCGAGGCGTTAAACAACAACTGTTATTACAAAAATTTCTAGTACATGCAAAGCATACAATAATTAATGTAGATGTGAACCAACATTTAATTTTTGCAGCCTTCTTCATACACGTGGCCCAAATAATGCCACCCTTTTCCCAAATCAGCCAACAACTGCCTCCGCCACCTTTTTCATGGTCATTGGAAGGAAAACAATTTGGGAGGCCAACAAAAATTCTAACCAAG
>VDFB02126623.1:21364-34338 GCA_007258455.2 Sequoia sempervirens | reverse complement strand
ATGCAACCTTTCCCCAAAGACCCTCTCTACATGATCATTCAAGGGAAAAATGGCACTAGAAAATCCTTTTTGATAAATTATATTAGACAACAAATAAACACGTCTACTTCTGGATCCAATAGCTCATTTCTCACATTGGCCCCCACAGGTGTTTCTGCGTACAACATATGCACCTCCACAACCCATACAGCCCTCTAGATACCCATAAAGGTTATGAATCCTTTGCAAGGTCAGGCGTTGACAATATTCCAAGAATAATTTAAATATATTCAATACATTTTCATAGATGAAATGAGTTTTCTAGGCCCAAAGTTGCTGCTGAAAATAGATAGCCGATTGCGCCAAGCATTCCTTGATAACCAAAGGGAGCTATTCGATGGTGTTTCCATCATCCTTGTTGGTCATCTTTCCTAGTTTCCACCTGTCATGGATACCCCTATTTATGCTTCACGATCATCAACAGTAGCCTTATGGCATACTTTCATAGTCTCGATCACATTGGACACTATTTTATGCCAAAAAGGAGATAGCCCTTCCTAGCAAAAGTTTTGGACAATTCTTCTCCATATAAGAAATGGCGAGGCTCTCCATGATGACTAGGAAGAGCTTATGAAACAAAAAAATAAAATTCTCTTAGCCACAAAAAGATAACAATTTGATGTTGCCACACATTTGTTGGCCACAAATGACTTAGTCGTATTCCACAACAAAAAAAAATCAAACAGTTAAACTTGCCCAAAGCCATTAGTATTACTCAAGTAGCACAACAACAAACATCTGATCATGGAGATGATGACCAAATTCTCCTAGAACTACTGCTTTGTGTTGGTGAACATGTGATGCTAACAACAAATTTATGGATTCAAGCTAGCCTGGTAAATGGATCCCTTGGGCTTGTTACAGCTATTGTGTACAATGCACATTGTAAACTCCCAAATCCACCTAACTATGTTGTTGTTGACTTCTAAAATTACATTGGTCCTCCATGGGACTCAGAAAACCCAAGAGACATCCCCATCCCAGCTATAACTTGGGGTAGTTGAACACAAACCCAATCACCATGGCATGGGGAATCACAATACACAAAGCACAATGCTTAATATTGGACAGAGCAATGATAAACATAGGTAGCAAAGAGAGGCAAGGGTTGAATTTTAAAACTATCTCTCATGTTAAATCAATCAAAAAATTCTGCATTGATCCATCATTCTCATTTGAAAGATACTTCAGGCTGAGCAACAATAAATACACTGCTAGATGTCACAGTAAAGAGGTGCGGCTGGAACAACTCCAGCCCTTGCCAAATGCTTCTGCCCCCAGCTTGTGCACCGGCTTATATAAAAGGCTCTGGAAAAATTACTTTTGCACTTGGTTCAAACTGTATATCATCCTCTTTTCAAGGATTTTTAAGCTAAATTTTACAGAACCATACTATGTAATAATCTGTGCAAAAATGGGTATAATGCCAAACATGGAAAAAGATAGTAGCCAAGAATAAGCAAAGGAAAAGACTTTATTCATTTCTTTCCATCCTCTTTAGCTTTACACATTGAAGATAATTTTCTTTATGTTTACTATCTTCTCTACTTTCAGCAATATAGTTTTTGTGAAATTCAATATGTAAATATGAACCCATAAATATTAATTTGCTGACTCCTTGTTTCAACATTTTGTTGAGTCATACTTTTTGTAAATGCAATTTAGAAGAATAGATTCTTCTATATATTCCACCTATGGATGTTTGTGCAAATTTTTTTAAATTGCATGATGTCAATTCTTTATCAGCATACCTGCAAATCTCTTTCAACTGATTTTAACATGCAGTACTCTAAGCATACAGTTGCAGCTGTTACAAATTAATACATATGCAAATACAAACAACTTTAACTGTGAATGATGCATAGAGATTGTAACCAACAATAAGTAGAGCCCAAAATTTTTATAACTCAATAACATGTTTTGAACATTTCAATATATTAAACTATATATGTACATACTCTACAAAACATTCTAAAAAAAATACTGTTACATTTGACTAATAAGTTTAAAATTTTGCAACCATGTTCTATTTTTCATTTTCTCTGCCTATATACCCTGAGTTTTGACATTTTTGCTTCATCCTTTTCTCTCACAGATTCTTATCTCTTCTTGTTAGCTTTTCAATTAGCTTTATTTCATTCAACTAGCTGCAAATGTTTACACACAAAATTCTCGGTTTTCATCATTTCACTCTTCAACTCTTCTTGTATATTGCATTCAGAAAATATATAGTCTTGTCTAGATTAATTTTTGTTTTCATCAATTATGATAAAAATCCCTATTATTTGTGATGGGTTGTTTGGCCTTGTTTACAATGATGATCGAGATTTTTTGCCGTGCAGTTTGCCGACCACTTGACTGGTCACCTTGTATAGTGGAATCACAATGGTAGGTTTCTAGTGCTGCCAGGGTTGATACATTCTGGCATTATATCTCGATGCCACCCAAGGGAGTACATGTAATATTTTTTTTTTCAATATAAGGTTGTCTATTGTTTTGCTTGCATATTGAAATGATGCACCCTAGTGTTGATTTCATAGTAGGCTACTTAATAAAGCTACCATACACCTCCATTTGATACCAGATTGGAGAGCCTCCCGACAATTCCTACTCAAAATCTATAGTGTTTCAGCTTCTATTATTGCTATAAGTCATTTTCCAATGTCTTTTTTCCATTCTATACACATCTAACCATACATGTATATTTTAACAAGTTAAAAAAAAATGTTGCTTTGCAGCAATATCATATTGGCCTCATTGCAAACATAGATGGAGAATGAGAAATGAAGCCCATGTGTCAGGAAATTGGTACATGAAAGGTGACCATAGCTGTAAGCATAAACAAGGTTTGTTTTATAGATTTGTATTTTCCTCAGCTATACATTCAACCCTTTTCTTCCTCCATGGTTAGATAGCCTCCATATATTTGTTGCTATATATATACATTCATGTACAAATTATTACATGCACTTGACTACAATAAGCATTGTCTATTGTGCACATTATATTTGTCCATGTTCGTATAGTTTCCTTTTTAGCTAACAAAAAAATATCTAAATACACCAAAAAATTCTAAGCATGACTACTCTGACAGAAACCCTTGTGGAAATTTCAAACACATCATAATATTCTCTTTCTCTCAACTCTTTGAAGCTGCCTATAACAAGGTCTTCATTGTTGTAGTTTACTTGTTCTATTATTTAGCAAACATAAGATTAACCTCCACCTTTTGACTAGTTACTTTCTTTTTTGGCCCATGTGTGCTTCGTACCTCTACCTACTACTCGTTGTTATCTGTGTTCATCCTCATTGCTATATGCATCTTTTACAAAAAAAGATTTGTATAAGAAACTCTCCATATCTATGGTCTTCAACTTGTACTCTCCATATGTTAAACTTCCACATAAAATCTATTTTAGATGATCTGCCATTGGAGACACTCTAAAACAGTTGTTACAAAAACACTTGAGAATCACAGGTAAATGACAGGTGGTCAAAAAACCCACATCAAAAACAAGTTTAAAATAGGTAGACAAACATACATAGGCCAAAAAAATTGGGAAAAGGTGAATGGTTCCTATCCATAACCCATTAACATGTGTTTTTAAAGTGTTATTCTAATACATCTTGCAACTGTTACATAGTTTGCTTGTGTTGTACCAATATGTTTAATGATACTATTTTTTGCTCATCTGTTTCAAGCTGCTTATAACAAATTGTTAATTTTTGTGGTTATTTTATTTGGATGCAGCATGTTATATGTGTCTTTTCAATATGTTCAATGATATTTATTTCCCCTCATTTGTTTGAAGTTTCACATGACAAATTGTTCTTCATGGTACTCTTTTCCTAGATGCCCATAACACATTGTTCATTGTCATTGTTTGTGTTTGCTTATGGGAATGCTTGTTTGTTCTATCGTTGTTGCATGATGGGTGCGGCCGTGCTAAATGTGGGTGGACGAGGTAAATGCAATATTGAGTGTTGTAGTGTGGGAAAGTATACTTTATTTAAGTTGTATTGTTGAAATAGTCATTGTGGTGATGGTTTCATGGAAGACTATCACAAATCCACATTAAATAGACCTTAGCACCATGGAGAATAGAACAACTGACCTACAATAATTAATAGTTTGTAATGAGAAAGTGGATATTGATAGAACACAAGCAGTCCATGTAACAATCAACTCCTCAATTCAAAATTCAAGCTGCATTATTTGGCGCTAAATATTATAGACAAAATACATGAATTGTAAAAGAACTATTAGAAAAACACTTAAGAATCACAGGTAGATGGCACATGATTGAAAACCCACGTTAAACATATTAATAGAACATAACTAGTCTATGCAACACTTGAGTTGAGAATTGAAAATTCAAGCTACGTTCTTTGGGAGTCAAGCCACATTAAATAGAACTGGTAAAGCCAATGGGCTCCAATACCTTGCACAAAATGGGTATTAATGCCATAGACTTAATTGAAAATTCAAGGTGCATCACTTGCAACTAAATATTATAGGCGAATAGAGAAATTGTAAAAGAGCTATTAGAATAACACTTCATAGCCATTAAACTTATTTCATCTCCAAAATCTTGATGCTTTCATACTAGCTCTCTGCATATATATATATATATATATATGCAATTACTCCTATGTTAATCTGCAATTGCTCCTATGTTAATGGGTATAATGCCAATGGTGCATAGAGATAACTATAGACAATAAACAGAGGGTGAAAATGTTCTAGTTTATCTCTTTCTATTTACAATAGATAGTGCTAACCTCTTTTATTGTATATGTATATTATTTTCTTTGTATTATTGCACAGATATAATATGCATTCAAGAAAATTAGTGTATTGTACACTTTCTATTTCAATTTCTTTCATGCTCCTACTACTCGATGCAATGCAGCTTGCCCTTCTTAAACATGATCAACAATGTATGTAAGTACAAAAACTTCCCCACTCTCAATAGATAGATTTGGTTACCTAATTGTAAAAATTGTTCATTACTTTTAGCTTCACATTGTATATATTAATTTTACCCATATACTTACTCATTTTTTTTCATTCTTGTTTGATTTTCCTTGCTTGTGCACTAACATACCCTTCTATTTCATTTGCAGGAACTAGGTTTAAGCATGTCTGAGGATTTGAAAACCAGGATACCTGTTTCCCTTAAAGTTGTGACATCAAGGAAAATAGAACAATATTAGATATTATATATAAAAACACCAGAGTTTTCTCAAATTTTTTATTCTATAATGTATGATGAAACTCCACAAAATCTCTTGTGGTCGTTTCATCCTTCTTTTGCGTAGGGGTTTGGCTAGATTCCATGGGGCTTTATGATGCCAATATGGTAGGGAGGAAAACGAGCGTGGCTTTTGTGGCTTTACTTTTAACGCCATATATTTATTGTTGGATAGATTTATGTGTACACAAATTGTTGTCTAAATTTAGCTTCAATAGACACACTCTATAATAACATGTTTTCCATGTTAGAGCAAATCACAGAGAAGCAAAAATATGTTTCTCATGTCATACCACACAATAATATGTTTTTAATGTTGCCTCAAAACAAGGTGTACCTTCTAATTCAATTATTCTAACAATGTAAAATATTTGTGTCGTTTCATTGCATTCTTCTTCTAACACACTAATCACAACCACACGAGTTTGTTTTATTCCCAAAATTATTGAGTGCATATTGTTTATAACATGTTTCTTTTTTGAAAAATTCATTTCTAATGAGCATTATAACTAATATTCAAATAAACAATAACTTTTTGAAAGAATACTTTTTTATTCGATAATGTCCCATGCATTGTGTTATCTAAAGATACATAATAATCAATCAATTAATTCATTAACCTAGGCAAAAAAATCAAAGATCAATTCCCTATTTTATCCAAATGCTTCTTACCCTTGTAAAGTATTGCCTTTTCTTAAAATAATCAAATAATAATTAATTGATTGATTGATTAACCTAGACAAAAACATAAAATATAGATGTACATCTAAGCGTAACAACTATAAGACTAGCATACATATAAAATTATTTCATACCTAAACTTAACATTGGAAATAATGAAGACAATATAATATCGGGTTTAAAATGTTATACAATGCTCCAATTAAATGTATAGGTATAAAATAATTTCTACACCAAAGTTAAGTCCTTTACAATATTTTTAAACATAGCTTTGCTTTAATTGATCTATCCATCTAATTATTCATATAAATATATAAATTGATTTTCATACAATGCACTCCACAAATATTATCCTCATTCACATCGTACTATAAACTAAGCTTGCGTTATTCCATGTTCAATTATTAACATTCTTTCCCTTTTCTGACTCATCCAAACAATTTGAAATAATTAACAATATTTATACTTTACATTACATTGAGAAAACAAGTTTCTTCCTCCATCCCTACTGAATACCCATATGCAAAGGATCCCTATTAGTTGATCGTTGCATGCTTGTGCATGCGACTGGTAGTTTTATTTGGATGCATAAAATTATCTACATATTTTTGTTGTAAAGTTCTATCTTAATTTTCAATATTTGGTGCCAGAGCTAAGTTGGCTTGATTAGAGAAGAGGATGCATTTCTTAGAGTGTTTGATTGGGTTTTTTCAATAATGGGAGTGCATTGTGTTTTCTTACAGTTTCAAATTCAGTGTGATAATAGATCATGGCTAGCTTGTCTCGGTTGGATATTGAAAAGTTCAATAGGACTCAATATGAGCTTTGGAAGTTAAAGATGGAGGATCTTTTGGAAGAAATATATCAATGTATTGTTATTAATAAATAAAAAAACCTAGATAGTATGTTAGATGAAGATTGGATTAATATATATAAAAAGGCTTGCAACACTATTCATTTGTGTTTATTTGATTTTATTCTATTAAATGTATCTAATGAGACTACAAGATATAAATTATGGAATAAAATAAGAGAGATATACCAAAATAAGAGTTGCATAATTAACAAGTTATTTATTAAAATAAAGTTATATTCTCTTGAAATGAATAATGAAGAATCAAAATTATAGAACACTTGAATTCATTTAATCTAATCTTGAGTCAATTATAGGCAATTAATATAAATATAGACGATTTGGATAAATATATTTTATTATTATTTTAACTACTTGAATCTAGGGATAATCTTATTATTTTTCAGATGATCTAAAGTTGGATGCTCATTAGCTTTCTACTTTCAGAGGAAATGAGAACAACTTCAAAGGGGTCTAAATATGCATTGAATGTATGAGGTGACTCTAAGGAGAAAGGCAAGGACACAAAAAAAAGGTGAAAATGACAAATCTAAGGATCCTTCTAAGTCTAAGGGAAGGTCAAAAACATTTGGTAAGAGTAGATGTTAGAAACTTTAGTAAATGGGAGAATCTAAAAAAGGAATGTAAGAATAAAAAAAATATATTGATGATTCCTCTACAAATAAATCCCTCGATGACAAAGCTACTGATGCTTTTATTATTTTTGCTAATATGATTTATTTAAAGAGAAACAAAATACAATTTAATTATTTATTATTTTAAAAAATTGAATAAAATTTAAACTCTGCAAACATTGATTACAACTAGTAACCGGTAAGCAACCCCACCAAATACCATTAAATGGCATTACACCATCTCATTCTTTAGTCCAACAAAAGCTCCAAATGACCTTTAAGCAGTGTCGAGAGTACGGGGCCGTCCATGGGATCCCTTACTACCAAAATTGAATTTGAAAGTCGTCGTATCATAAATACTTTGTTCAACTCCTTCGAATGACCAAATTAAAACAAAGGTCCATTAACACATACAAGAATGTCAATTGGTTGGTAAACCTCATAAACAAAAATAGTTGGAGCAATGTAACATACTTTTATATTTGATGTAAACCCAAATGCCTGTGTAATTTTGACAATCATACTATAATTTAACTTCAGATTTGTTTATTAAACTAATACTTATCATGGACTTGCCCTCAAGGATATTGCCCACAGAGGTGCTTTTTGCAACATGATAATAAAGGAGCACTAACCGACGTGGAATCAAACAGCTTCAAATCCTTTTAAGAGAACAACCATTGATAGAAATAAAACATGCTTTTGAAATCCTTTTAAGAGGAACAGAGCCACCTACGTAAACAAAGCTAAGAGTATTAAAGCAGTTGAGGCAGGCATTGGGGGACACGGTCGGGCAAACAGAAGATTATCAGCGGGGAAAGCAAATTGCCTTCCAGTTTTATTGCGAAGTAATACGTGCAACGCGAGTAGTTATATAATTGGACAAAAATATATACGCAAATATTTTATGATTTATAAGGGAAGTCATGTTCGTGGTGGTTTACACTCATTTATTAACTTAGGAGTTACTCCTAGAAGAAGAAGAATGGCTGCATTTGTAGAGAGGGCAACCCTTTCACTTAATTTGGGAATGATTAATATGAAAATGAATCTAATGTTGTTTTGATTTAGTGTTATAATGTGTTTCACACATTCAATTCTTTTTAAAACCAAATGGACCTAATCGTCTTATTTAAGGTGTTGTAAGAGGTATTTTTACACTTTCACATTAATTTAGGGCTTCATTAATTAATTGTGGCTTTTTACATCTTATTTGTCCTATTTTGCATCCACAAGCCTTATTTAATCTATCAAACTTAATGAATGTATTATGACTAGTGACTTCATAAAAATGCTTCTAGGACATAGAATTATTTAAAATAACCTATTTAAGGGAGCAAGCCGAAATTTTAATCATTAAAAATAATAATAATAATAATAATAATTCAAAAATTCAAAATATTCAAATCCCTAGTGAAAACTTCTTTAAGATGCAACTGGTTAAAAAAGAAAAAAGAATAAAAAATGATGTGTATATTGCTTAAAAAACTCTGTAAGGCATTAAGAAATGAAGAATTTGGCCTTCCCTTGAAATCTTCGTACTTGCAAGATAAGTCAATGGTCTTCGTAAAAGAATTATAGGAGATCCTCCATCTTTAACTTCCATCATCTTTAATTATGCCATGACTTAGTATGGTCTCCTAGTATAAATTATAGGAATTTGGATGTGAATGGTATATCAATGCCCATCACCTTCAATCATACTATAATTATCTTTTCCATAGTTACAAAAAAAAGATAAGTGCTCAATGGTTTCAAACAATTCATGTGTTCCTTATGGAAAATTAGAGAAATATTCAAGGTAGAGACAGGTTAGAACATCTGGATGAATGGTTTATCAATTCCCTCTATCACCTTCAATCATACTATAATTATCTTTTTCATAGCTACAACAAAAGGTAGGAGCTTGATGGTTTCAAACTAGTCATGTTGTCCTTATGGAAAATTAGATAAATCTTCAAGGTAGAGACAAGAAAGCTAAATTTGAGACTAATTCATTAGAACAATATGTCATCATTTCGATGTATGGTTCAAGAGAATATCAGATAGCTATAATCGAGGGTTAAGATCTTAATGAACCAATCAACATTGTGCATCTCAAGTGCTTCCATGCTTAATTAAAAAAAAACCTATTGAGAAAAGAAAAAAATAAATTTTGTTAAAGATAAAAGTTACCTTCTAGTGAAAATCATCGATTCCTTATCCTACTTCCATGTCATTATTAGTTCATGCTTCGATTCATCACATTTTGTGCCTTATTTGACATTGTGGGCAAGTGAGTACATCCTACATTAGAGTAAAACATGGTTTATACCTTTTGGATCACTTAATGACTAGGATGCCTTCCATAATAAACAAGTCTAATGAATTTCCCATATTTACACAAATAAACACAAACATAAAACATTACACATATACTTTCAAACTCAGACACGCTAAATTAGTGATTATGCATATGCATCCGGCCATTCAATAGGAAAATCAGGTTCATCATCAATTTAAATTAAATAAATTAACTTTATTTGATTTAAGCCTACTATTACCTCATTTAAATACATCAAATCCTAACATTTCATTAATCCACCTTTATCTTGCATCATCCCTTTTGATTTAAATAAATCAAATATTTGAGTCAAATTGGTCAAACATCCTAATCATCATTAAAGTAATCTAACCATGATTAAATGCTAATCCTAACCACTTGTATCTCTAGATATTGCCACTTGCACCAATAAATCAATTTATTGATTTGTTTAAATCAGCATTTTCACTCAACATGGCATCCATGAGGAATATTCCATCAGGTTTGAATTCAAAAGGCAAGTTGAAATGTACATCCAACAGGGCATTTAATAAGTCATTCATGGCTCTTACATGTCCCCTTCCAAAGGTCAAACTCAACATTCATTGGACAAATTTGAATTCAAATTCTTCCTCTGGGCACATTTCTCTCCTAAATCTTGCATACATGCATCAACCACTCACCACTTTGACAAGTGTCTTCCTCTCATTTGTCCAATCTTAGTCCCACATCCCTCCATGTTTGGCAATTTTAGCATTTGAAAATCTTTAAATAGAGGCTTCATCCTCAAGCAAATCCTCCTACAACTTGATGCAAAGTCACTCTCTTCATTTGAGAACTGATTTTGTCCACACCATCTTCATATCACATTCATAGCAATTTCATCATTTAGCAATAGCTTGATCAAGGATTGGGAAAGGGCTTCTTTCCATAGAAGCACCAATCCAATATGAGATGACCTACTTCATGTTTTTCATGTGCTCATTTAGCTTGCATTTATCATTTTTTTGCATTTGAAAGCATTGATGTACCATTTCATATGGATGTTGTTATTTGCTTTGTTTTAAACTAACATGCTAATGTGTGTTGTTTGTTTTGAACAAAATACAGATTTCACCATCTATATTTTGGTGCTAGAAGGAGGGCCATGCATTCTAGTTTTAACAATCAGTTGTATGCTTGTGGAATTCAATTTTTATGTATGCTAGATCCATTTAGTTTCTAAATTCCTTTTTCAAAATGACATTATGGTTGTTAGCTTTACGCCTATCAGATGCATTTGCTTAAAAGTTTTAAAAGACCTTTTGTCCTAAGCACAACTTCTTTCACCCATCAAATGGCATTTTCTTGAAAGCTTCTCACAACTTTAGCATGTCTTCCTACAATCATGACATCCCCTAAGATTGCATTTCAAAAAAGTATTCTATCAAAAATTTCACATGCCTTCTCTATGCTTTGCATTTGGCATATGCGCCTGCTGAATAATGCCATGTATTGAGCTTTCAATCCATTTCTTTACACTAGCTTGAAAATTCCCAAGTGCCTTTCGAATCTTTAACTTTTTCCCTAAACACAATTCACTGAGTAGTATGCTAGCCCAAGTCAATGGACAACCCATAGGTGCATTGCACATTGAATATTATCTCACACCGATCAAATGGAGATGTTGGAACTAAGGTTAAATGATGTGTGAGTAGTGTCTTTTCTTGAGTAATGTTATTAAGTGCAATTGTCGGAGATCTCCAAATCTACATACCTTTGAAGGTGATTTGTTTCCCATGCCCTGGCATCATCTACTCTTGGACACTCATTTTTCAATCACCCAGCCAAGCCTTGTTTCGTGGTTGTCCTAGAGTACTCTATTGGAAACCAGTCTCTTGATTTTGGTGATAAAAGATTGTGCCTTCCACTATCAGTTCATTATCTGATCATAATGATGAGAGACAATTTCCTATGCATTCTTTGTGTGGGCTTTCATTGAACTCACTAATATTATTTGAAATCACTCGATACTTCTAGACACCGCTTTAAAATGTTGGTTTTATTTTTTGTATATTCACACATGGATGTTGGTTTTTATTTCCATCGATGCTTGCTACACTAGAAGGAATGATGAAAGCATGCATGTCGTTGGGATATAGAGACTAGTGCATGCCCTTGCTCATTCCTCTAAGAAAAATTTAGGGTTAAGGAGCTTTATTTTCCATGGAAGTACGAGCACGAGAGGTACACGCATGAGAAATTTCTTCTTGAGGTGTGAAAATAGAGTAGACACATTTCTGCCACAATAAAGCATCATCAGTTTGATTATTGACTTCTAATTTGCGCCGCACTCCCATCACTCTTGCTTGTTGTTCAATCTTACTTCTAGCATGATGGTTAAGGTGCTAGTGATTGTGTAGTAAAGTAGCTGAGATTTATTTTGATCTACCCAAATTTTATGTCACATGGCATTTATTCTTAGCTATTTCAAAATTTTGAAGTCTAACAACTCCTACCACCACTTTCAATCCTCCACCATGCATTTGTTTAGAATAGTCCCCTTCCTTGCCAACATGTTATGTCACACAGTCTACTGACTTTCCTACGCACCACACCATTGTGGGAGACTAGTGTCCTTTCTTGAATTAAAGTTGTCGATAATCCCCCTGTTGTCAATCGCCTCAGTCTAAGTCTTCTTTTACTCATCCAAATGTGAGATTTGATGTTATTTGCTACGAATTGAGGATATATGTGTTAATCTCAAGCAGAGTACCTCTTGTCTCATTATTGCACAGTAAGGAACCATGTGACTTTTCAATTTGAATATGCATCGGTTCAACAAAGGTACCTACATTCTTCATATTTTAGATGAATATTCATGCATTTGTTAATATCTGACAACCAAGTTCCTGCATTCTTCATGTCTTAAATGAATATTTGGGCATTTATTAACATCTGAAAAAGTTTCTTGTGTTCCCTATGATTAATGAATGTTCTTTTCATAGCCTCACATAACTACATTTTCTTGTGGTCTTAAAGGCCATTCCCTCCAAAAGGTGAGTTTCCATACTAGACAAAGGTATCTCATACACAAAACCACAATCAATATACAATCCAATTGATGTAATAGAACTCGGCAGGCTTGCATACGTAACCTTCAGACCATTAGGTAGAGTATGACATTTTTCTTTGTTGGTTGTATATGATCTAGAATTGGAGGAAGCTTT